>HG738137.1:18810580-18984604 GCA_000499405.2 Onchocerca volvulus | reverse complement strand
TCCTGAAGAGAAAAATCTCTTTAATTGTACGCACAGTTCGGTAATACAGTGATACCGTTTGTAATGACAATTAAATCACATTTCTACTTGTTTTATCCCTTAATTAATTATTAAGGAGTGCTTAAATCGTTTATTTAAATAATCCTCCTGATGTTCAGTTAGTACCGTTCCTTGTAATTACTAACAAATATTCACGTAATTTGATCTCAACAAGGATTTTGTTCCTTTTTTAACTCCGCATGGGATTCCATGACATTAAATTTAGTTTCAAATTATTCATATAAAATTAACGAACACATGTGAATGTGCTATCGGCTGGATAGTAAATTGTCAACAGAATGCCAGTATCGTCATTCTTACCACTGTCAACCATAGTTTCGACATGTCCTACTTCAAATCTACCAATCCCAAGACGAGGCAGCGTGATGGGCGACATTTTCATTGCGCTATAAATCGAAATTTTCGCTGTTACAAAACTTCAACTTATCATTGAAAATTTGAATTTTTTTTTTTTTTTTTTTGATAGCTTAAGAATTTGCTCTAGAGCTCATATCAAGTTTGAGATGATCTTTGTTCCAGAACTCATAACAAATTCGAGATGATCTTTGCTATAGAGCTCATGTCAAATTTTGAGATGATCATATGATCAGCTTTGGCAGTATACAGCAAGTAAACTTTTCACTATTTCGCAAAATATTGCTTTAACTACAGTCGATTTCCACGTAAAAGATGAGGAAATGCTGAAATAGAATATATTCTCCGGGAAAACAAATTGCTTTTTGTGTTTAATTTCTATATAAAAATAAAAGGTGTAAGCGTAATTTATGTTGAATTGAGCATTCATGAAAAAGGTAATCAATAAATTCACATCAACAAATTGCGAAAATTGTGCATATAGGAGAGATACTGAGTAAAAAAACTGTAGCAAACTGTAGCAAATATTCTTATCATCATCAGTTCATCAAGATTTATCATACAGATAGACCTCTGGGATTCAGACTGAATAATCAATCAGTCAATCAGCCATAGCATTCAATCGGGCGGCAGAAAAATCAATAGCAGCGCAGAAACAAAAAAGTTTAATTCTACACGTGAACGTCTAAATGTCACGTATACAAATTGTACACGTCACGAAACGTATACAAAAATGTACGTGGATTTAGGCCGCTTGGCGCATTTATTTTTGGCCACATTGAAGATAAATATGGCAAGAGGAAAATTTTGCTAGCTTCTGTAATATTAGCTTCAATATCATCCACTGCAACTACATAAATACCAAGTGCAAAAAAAATAGGGATATTTTCCCCTATATTACTTCTGTTTTGTAGAGTAACAAATTGTTTAAGTCTGCAGGGATGCCTTATTGTTTATTATTAGTCGCTTACTGAGTGGCAGGTCTTATAAACTAAGGAGGGGGGAGTGACTGTCATCAATGAAGGATGATGGCAATGAAAAGTCAAAGGCAGGTTTGTTTATTCTAGCTGTCAGTGAAATGTACTCACTAACAGGTAATTGCCTTTGTAAAAAGTTAGAGAGTACTTTGATCAGATAATGTGCTGTGTAGAGAACTCGCGGGAACTTTTCCGGGTTCTGCTAGAAATCGGCCTTTTTTTCTATGAAAGAATCAAAATGTTGTAATTTAAAAATTTTTCGGTAAGTCAAATATATAAATTGTAATGGCAATGTCCTTTTGATTTTTAACTTTTCGTTGACACAAAAGTATGGGAAGATTGATAGACAAGTGTTGTATGCAGGAAAAAAGTCAGTTTCGCTCTTTTTGCACTTCAACGAACTTTTCATATTTTAAAATCAATCATTTCATTTAAAATCTTATTTAAATGGCGTAATTTTGATCGTTTAAAAACAAGATATTTATTTTAGTGAATCATTATCACAAAGTTTTTTGCAGGAAGAAGAAGCAATCGAAAAGAATGCTACTCTTCCATCCAATTCACAGCAAGTACAAACAAATTTATCTAATCCATCACGTACGTCTAATCATATGTGTATTTAAAAGTAATATACATTAATTTGTATTTTTTTCCCTAGATTCACGGAGTTTTTCAAATTAATCTTTCATTTATATTTTTGATCCTTGAAAAGTAGTATGATGATTTTTCATTTGTTTTTTAGTGTTTGCGAATATGAAAATTGTTAAGGAAGCCTCTTCGCAAAAGAAAAATGGAAGAATCGCTCATCAAAAGTACTCAAATTTTGACAATTTACTTACTTTAAAATTAAGGAAATGCTTTACAACGATGATTTGCTAATTTGATTTACAGAATATCAAATGGACGAAAACGTGTGCTAAGAGCCCTTACTTCACCTGGTGGTCGATCCCCCGAAGCTTCCATTATGCCAACGTTGCCATGTAATCCAAGTAAATTAACATTTCAGTTGTCCATATTCCTTTTCCACAGTTTGTTTCCAGAAGTGGATAGTTTTCTGAATTTTAAAACACCAAGCTATGGATAGCAATATTCAGTTGATTAGCTAAATGTTACCTGTAGTTACATTGATAGCATTAGAGAAAGTTGATACAGAATAGAAGGGCAGAATCAAAAATCTAACTCCAAAGTACCAATGAACTTGTTATTTTTTACAGCTTGCAAAACAGCTGCAAAATCCAAATCAGAGAGTTATTTATCCAGAGCTGATATGGTGATAGTAAGTTATCGGATTTATTAGTATTTTTAATTAAGATAAAAATTAAGAGAAATTCAAGTTTAGTGAAACTAAGCCACAGTTTAAGGTTATTTACTTATTTTGATCAGAATAAAATGTCAAGACACTTTCCTAATGTTAAAATGTTTGAATTACATGTCATAAATTTGAAATTCTGGATCTTTCCATTCTAGGTTACAATTAAATCAACCGTATCGACATTCAAACCATTGAAGTTAAGAATGAAGAAAACTACAAGTATACGCGTGCTGAAGAATTATTTGCAATCGCGACTAGGCGGCGTTCATCAGATAATTCTCATTCATAATAATAAGGAATTAATGTAAGTTGCTATTTTAATTTTTTTTTTTTTTATATTGTAGCAAAGTTAAATAAACAGCCATGTTGTCTTTTTTTTTTTTGGAGGAATAACTTTTATAAATAGCTATTATAATAATCCATTTCATAATTTATAAAATATCCGGCTCCCCACGATATTGATGGCAGTTGTTTGCCTATTTTGCTATGTTTTTTTGATTATGGACTCAGTGCAACGTTACCAATACTTTAATCAATTTCAGTTATCATTTCTACTTGAATGAAAGCAATAATTCCTCACGAATTTTCGAATTCAGCTGCGAATATTTAGATGTGATTAGAGTTCTGAAAATAATTTTTTAATTTTTTTCAGGAATGAAGGCGGTTCTCTGGCATCAGTTGGTATTACCTCAAACAGTGTGTTATGGTTGTTAGTAAGACCAATTACTGGTAATAATGATCGTGAAGAGATTGCTTCGTTAATTCGGATGTCTCAATCGCTCGCTAATCTACGAAATCTAATTCGTGCTGTGCCATCCATCGACAATCCCGAAACAAAAATTTCCGGGTAATCCTTACTTTTAATTATTTCTTTTTTCATTTTAGATATTTCATTTACCTTTTTTAAATTTTATTCTATATCAGTTTTACTAATTCTTTTTCTTGAAAGTGGAGCGATAAACATTCATTGCAAAATGTGTCAAAGTACTATTCCTTTTTCATCTTTAATTTTCATCCCATAGTTATATGAAAACATATTCTTGAATTGTTTTGTCATTCAGTTCTACTGAATATACTGAAGTCACACCCTATGGGTGTAGAGAAATGGAGCATGAACAGATACGAGAAAAAATGAAATTATTGATACAGCGAAGAGAAAAAGTTCGGCGGAATAGCAAAAAAGACTTGTCAGAAAATATGAAGCGAAAAATTCAAGAAATATCTGAAAAAGAAGTAACTGCCGACTCATTATCACAGTCATCATCATCACGCAGTAGACCTTGCTCGTAAGTTTTTCAGCATATATCACTACTTTCTTATTACATATTTGATGTTTTGAAGCATCAGGTCAGTCTCCAATATATGCAGATCTTCCACCAATTTGCTGCTATCCGTTTCAACTCCAAAAGATACTGCTGATGTTGTGAAACAGAAAGAATTAGCAACATATTTCGACCCGCCAGAAACAATCAAACAGAAGAAATTTGAAGAAAAAGAATTGTTTGATGTTCCATCAAATGAGAAAGAATTACTTAAAGTGAGAGTTAAATCTTATTCAACTACAAACAGGAAACAATTCATCATTCCACTGCATAGATTTTTAATGACCATGTTTAGGAATAAAATTTATTTCCTTTAGCATCCATCTTTTACATAGTAATATGATTACATCACTAAAAAATATGCTTCACTAGATGATCGAGCAGTTTTACTAGAAGTCCATATCACAAACTGGCATTTGTAAAAATCTGCTGAAGTTTTTCTAGTTCAAGTTCCGTTATTCTTATTGAGTAGAGTATTCGGAAACAATAAAAATAACAGCAGTGTACATTGTTGTACAGATAAATTTGTTTCAGATAAAAGATGAGACAAAGAAAAAACGATGTGGTCTGTGTCGAATGAAGTTGAAAATAGCTGATAGAGAAATACAATGCATATGTGGATATGTGTTTTGTAGTAAACATCGTAAACCGCAGATACATAGGTATTGAACTTTTAGATTTGGAAACGTTTAGGTGTCTAGCTATTAGTAATAGAAATTCTTCCAAGTACTGCCAAAATAATCTACACACAACACTTAACAATCCGTCATATAATCTTCCTATGCTCGTCACTTGTTAGCTGAAGTGGGATAATGGATA
Source organism: Onchocerca volvulus (assembly GCA_000499405.2). Taxonomy (NCBI): domain Eukaryota; kingdom Metazoa; phylum Nematoda; class Chromadorea; order Rhabditida; family Onchocercidae; genus Onchocerca; species Onchocerca volvulus. The sequence goes on along the minus strand of HG738137.1, from coordinate 18,979,760 downwards.
AGGCAGGAATGAGTGGAATGTTTCAGAGATAAAGTGTAGATTAAGTTCATTTATTCATTCAGATGAATGTCACCCCAAGGAGAGATAAATTAGTGATGTACCCTTAATCCATTAAGTACTACTTGTGAACATAACGTCAAGTACTAAGTTGTTGTCTGGAGGAGCATTACATTTGGTCTACATTATCTTTGATGTTGCTTTCTGCATTGTTAAATCCGTAAAAGTAGTGGTAGCATCAAGCTATGAAAATACTAACAGAATCGTAAATGTTTTATCAAGGTCATGAAAATGCCAGAAAGCCGTGGAAGTAATGAGGAAGACATCAAATTTTTTGTAAAAATTTTCACACATAAGCTTCAGGGACAATTCTTATGAATTTAAATAATAAAGTCCTTTATTTCTTAATTTAGATATTTGAGATGTAGAATTTCAGGTGCAGTGTCGATTTAAAATTAATCGATCGAGTACATGTCAGAATGGCATTACCAAAATTAGTGCGAGACATCCCAAAATCGAAAATATAGATTGCACTAGGATTGATTTGGTTTTAAAATATTTTGGAAAAAGAATCCTCTACAAAATGCTATTTTTATATACTCTGATGCTATATGTAACTGTCACAACAAAATTTGCCATACTTGTAGCCATAATTTTATTTAAAAACTTGATTTTTCTGCACAGCATATTTATGTGGCATAATTTTCGATTACATTTACAATCTTTGATTTAGTTCTATTAAGAGGCGTCTCTCATAATCATGTATGTATGCATGCAAACGTCGACCGTAGGGATTTTTTTCTTCTGGTCCTCTGATATTTCTTACCGGAACATATCTAAATGTTTGCATGTGTTTTAAAGAAAGCAAATTTTTATTGCTTAAAAATAAGTCTTTTATTATCTTCCGCTCTTTCTTCAAAGTCTCTGCATTACATTTCAATTTTTAAATTCCTGACTAAAACTAAGACTTTAATTGTATTCATTTTCCGGAATCAAACGCTCACTGCCATTGTTTTCATTAAGAAAAATAAACTTACTTTTTAAAAGCATTTTCCCAATCACCACAAGATTCATATGCACTATATAGAATTGATGTAACCGCGAGCAATGTCATACTTCTCGAACCTGATTTCCACCTGTTAATTGAATTTTATCGTTTTCTTTCATTTAAGATATGGACTTTACACATAATTTTTCATTAGGAATTTTTAAAAAAGATCGGCTGTTATAAGATGATGAAATGCAAAATGATCAAAAATTATTTAGGTACATACAATTACTTTCATATCAGCAATTAAAACAGCTTAAAAAACTTTCTTTTTTTTTTTTGACCATTTCATAAAGATTGCGATTTTCAGTATATCGCTTCTAACTTCTGAGAGATAATTCCTTCTGATCCGATGAGTCGCAAAAGAATTGGAAATAACTCATGTCAATGTGGAAAAGGCTTTTTTAGAAAAGCACATTGCTTGATCAATTGCTTCCTAAGTGCCGAGAGCAATGATTATTATAGGATTAAAAAAATACAACTAACTTGATATATCTGTCGATAGGAAGTCGGCGCACTTTGACTCCATCCTGTTTTGCAGCCAATAATGTTGCATGTGGATGCAGACGGTGCTGCGCAACCCTATCCACTATGCCACCCAAAACATATGCTTTTGAGCCTTCTATCTGCAGATAAAAGTAAATGACCAACTTCCAGTTTTTTTTATGCTTTAAATATATATTTATTTAAATTCTTCGAATTTCTTCTACAATTCAGTTCTAAAACATACCTCCTCCAAATCAAATTCTGCATGAGGACTTAAATAAATTATTTCTTCAGGAGAGAAAAAATTTAGGTAATTGGATGATGACACTGTAAGGGACACATTTCTTGGTGAGTTGATCAGTGATAAGTACCTGTAATCAAAGTAAATTGATTGCCATGTATTTTCAGAAATTTTGAAATACTTGTTATAGATCTTCACGAAAAGATCAACCTATCTCGTCCTTCCAAGATCCTTTCGTTTTTTGTATCAAAATTAAAAAAGTAGAGGGGCCAAGAGCGTCGCCGATCTCGGTTTTCACTTGCTAAATAAGAAAGTTGTATCAAAGTTTGAGAAAGAGCTTGTGGCGAAAGATCATTCAGAAATCGACAGTCAACGAGCAGTGCAGGCTTTGGATCCAGTTGAAGATTACGTAGATGGTTCATTAATCTTCGTTGATCAGCAATGCGTTCTGAAGACAATATATAGAAAAATAGTGCAAAATTTAGGAAAATTCAGTCTTTGATTATATTAAAAAACTATTTAAAGAAGGATCCGAGGTTGATAAATGAATACTACCTTTCAAATGATTGTAAAACTACATTATGAGCTCAAAAATTTACAAAAAAGAGACTGTTCTTGGTTTCAGGCCACGTTTTATCGGAGATCGCCACCACTAATTAAATAACTTACTCCGTTGTGTTGTACCCACAAGCATAGCAAATCCTGATGTGGGTTTCGAAGTTCCCAATTTTTCAGAAACCTTCAGCTGACGTTTCGTTTCATATTTCAACTCTTTTAATTCTTTCTGGTGACAAAATTTGATATAATTGAATCGTTGCTTCTGAGTTTCACAATGAAGCAACCTTTTCCAGTCCGAATCTGATAGGTATTCGGGAAAATAATTATAACAACGAGATAGCAACTGCAACAGACGAACCTTTTGCCATGATTTTAAAAGCAAGCATTTTTATTTTGGATTTTGCCTTCGTTCGCAAATTTTGCATCAATGTTCAAATTTCATTAAAAACTGGAAGTTGTCAAACAAACACTAAAGTATATTTCAGTTAAAAGTATCATAAGCAAAACCCATCAATTCAAGGGAAAATGATCCATCTCAATTCAAGATTCATCTGAAATTCTTGCTTATTTAGAAAATCGCTCAAAACAGTGATGTGTAGTTCATTACTGGGAACAATCATTTAGTTCAAACTCATAACCTCTTTAATTGTTCTATAAAAAAAAATATCTTTTCTTGAATTTATTGCTGATAGATACCTGAAGGATTATCACAATTCAAAATTTTAAAAAAGGTACATTGGTGAATGTAAAAAAAAAAAAAAAAGAAAAAAAAAAGAAAGAAAAAAGGAAAAAAACAAAACAAAACAAATCTAAACAACTAATAAAACAGAGAATAATAAGATAAAACAATGAAAATACATTACTAAATATATAAATCACCTAAAACTGCCGTATTCTACTTGGAAAAACTTGAATTTTCAAAAATCCAAGATATAATGTTGACTAACTTCCACTTCAGTGATGATTCCCGAGAGTTGCTTTTGTTGCGAAGCATTAAGTGTTTGGATGAATTGTCGAGAAGGCAAAGATTTCAGCTTGTTTTCCGCTCAAAATTTCAAAGCAAAATTAAAATTAATTAATCTTTAGATATTCAAAGATGAAAATAATTTGAACTTACTCCATAGCACCGGCCAACGTGCATTTAATCCCAATGTCTTCTGCAATTTCCATACCACTCTTCTCCAACCATTTCGAACAGAATCTCGATCAAACTCCAAAAACTTCTTCCACATGGTTTTTTTTCTTTTTTAAAACACACTACACTACCGTTTATACATAATTAAGAACCTGTGCAAATAGAGGGTTAGTTTGCACAAGCATGCGAAGAATCTAGAATCTAAATTGACGATTGGTACCTGAAGCAAAGAAGAGAATAGAAGGACGGGGAAAAAAAAAGTAATGAAAATGAATCCGTTTTAACACATATACGAATGCAAGAATTTAAATAAAAATGGGAGATATTCTTTAAAAATTTTTTTTATCTATTAAGAAAACAGGTAAAATTAGTGCATTCTATAGATATGAATTGATAACAATCAAAATTAAGGATAACGAACAAAGACATTTAACCTGCAGTACCAATATTGCATATTTTTTTTTTACATTCAAGAAAATAAGCACAAAAACTTTGAGGGGAAGACTTTTTGTCACAAATTAAAAAGGATTAATCTTGCTTCTGAAATGCCAGTTATAATTCTGTCCAATATGTAACAAAGTCCGAAGTTAGTAAAATAGCTCCATCTCATGAAATCGAATTTAAACAATGTTACATCTTTCCTACATTATTTCTTTTTAGTTTCTTCTTTTATTCCATCTTTTTTGGTTTTTTCTCCTATTTCACCCTTCACAATTTCAAGCTGAGCTCGAAATTCAGGTATTTTCATAATCTTCTCAATAACATTTAGACGTACAATGAGATTTTTCGGTAAATCTTCTTTGGATCGTACCAACACACCACCTTTCAATGTTTTTCGAGACTCTGCTCTCAACAAAGTCTTCTTGGCATTACCTTAAAAAAATTTTTTGAAACTTCACTGCTAAAATTTTCAAAAACAAAATAAAAACGTAAGGATTTTCAAACGAAATTAATAAAATTTATCGCTCACCTGCTATGAATTTCCGAGCAAATTCAGGACGGGTACCAAAAAGAACTGAAATATTAGCGGCATCATATGGTGCCCTGATATCAATCATTCGTTCAGCACCACTTGCTATCACAACCCCATCACCACCTTTTGTAGACATTAAAAGCTGTCGACCATTTGTTAATACCTGAAACTACTGAAACTGTTTCAAAATTTACCAGCCAAATATTGAAAAAAATTTAAGCAATGTTGAATACGAAAAAGAAAGGAAAACTGGTGTTAATTAACAAAAACTATTTTCTAGCACCTATCCAAATCCATATGCTATGGCTTAATAACTAAGAAGAATACCTCCCGTCTTTGACTGCTGTCTTTTAAAGCATCCGCATAGGTGATCTCGAACGTTATACCATCGCTAATGCAAAGTTGAATAATCTGGAACAAAATTATAGCATATAAACACTTGCATATTATTAAAAAATCTGCAGCTGGAAAACATATGACTAATTATAATGCTATGGGTAGATTTAGGCGTGATCTTCAATTAAGTTTTACAACCATTTCTTTGAAAAAAAATGAACATTAATCAAACTTTATCCAGATAAAAAAGATTTTTTGGAAAAAAATTTTTGTTTGAAGATCCTGGAAATGCAACCTTGCTTTTATTGAGCCAGCCAACAGACGTTGATGCCTGTTCGTAAGTGATAATATCAACAAAATCACCCTTTTTGCTTAGCGTCTGAAGAATCTGATCATCCGATGGACGTACGGCGATTAAATCGTATTTTTTCAACTGAGGATGATGCATTAGTAAATGAACCTCTGTGCTGCTTGACACTGTAGTAGTCAAGCGACTAAAAGTTGAAATGAATTAGGACGGTGGTTCGAGTAATTCACTGTTGAACCACTTAACATAACTTCATGCAAAGTCCTATTTTTTTCAAATAAATAGGAATTATAACTAGAAAATCAAAAAATTAGAACTCAACCATTATACCAAATACAAAATCATATCTATTTGAAAGTGAAAAAAAAAATTCATGATGCACTTGAAAATTCTGAGATGTTTCCCATTTGCTTCAAGCATACTCGTATCCAATTCGGCACAATTAATGATAACTGGATCTGGAATAACATTCCGTTCTTTAGCATTTTTCTTCTTTTTCTTGCGTGGTGGTTCATTACCCTAAAACGAATGAACAGTATTTATTTGTTCCCTAAAAAAGTTAGAAAAAATGGAAAATAGCAAAGCTGACTAATTTGTTAATATGTCCATTCATTTCAATGTCCATTCATTTCAGTTTTTCATCCATTTTGTGAGCACTCTCAAAGAGATTATAATTTTGATTACCTGTTCCCAGATAACTTCCGGAGCTTTGAATCTTTGTTTCTGAGATAAACAATGGATGATGACCTATTACTTCTGCTTTCTTTGCAAGAAAAGACTTACCAGATTTACATTTTCCTGCATCATCTGTCCTATATCAGTATTAATTACGATACAGTCGTAACCCATCCGCACTGCTCGACGTACCATTGCCATAGTTTCATCCATATTGCCCATATACCTGATGTTCATTTCAGCAAATTGGAAGTGATCATCCACAAACGACAAAGACATACTCCTATAACAATTTTATTACACTCTATATTCATTGGTGCCTGAAAAAAAAGGCCATTACACACCCAACAGCAGCCTGCCTAATTCCTAAATGCAGTGATTAGAAAGAAAAAGAAGATAAACAAACCTCCACGAGCTATCAGTAGTTAAGAAAGCAATAGATATGCTATAAAGAAGCGAATCTGCAACAATATGGTCATTCAATCAAACCAATATTGGGTCAGAGTGAAAAATCCGAAGATTAAGTTAAATATAGGTATAAAAATCCCACAATGAGATTTCTATATGTTTGATATGGCAGTTCGATATTCGTGATGAAATGATGATAATAACGATGCTGCATTTACTACTTTTCTTTAAATCTGATTTTATATAATTTCGACAATAGGAGTATGCAACATATAGTTTTCACGTAAACTAGGTAAAACACCTTATTCAAAATTTTTATTTGCAAATTAACAAGCAGATACAAGAAAACAGTTATATCACTGAAATTTATATTGATTCTCCCATTATTGCAAAAATAAAAAATTGTAAAATAATACAGAATCATCATACGCATTACAAAAACGCAGTTCAAAATTCTATTATTGTTACGTATGCGTTTAAATTACTATTTCTATAGATTCTCAACAAATTATCAAAATTTAACAGCTTTATACAATCGAGAGACTAACTGTTATAATTGAGAAGGATCTTTTAAAAGCACAGCGAAAATATCGGTAGTAGTTAAAATAAAAAGAAATTCATTATCAGCATGAACACCAACAATATTCTCCATTACAGCACTAGTATCGCAGAATTCAGAAGGCTTAGATAAAGATATAAGTTGCTGCTTAGCAACTCCAGCAACTTGACGGCCTGTTTTCCGGTTCCGCAAATCTGAAAATAACTCGCATAAAAGTGCCTAAATACTTACTTTATTATAAACAATGTAATATAGATGACGAAATACCCGAAGTTATAGTAGATGGTTGCCAATAAACAAATGCGTGTCGTTTTGCCTCGACAATAACAGCGTAAGAACAGTCAGCTGGACAGGTACTGAATTTTCGCTGCGTTTTAGATGCCTAAAAAATATTCCAAATATATAGAACAACAAGCCGGATTACTTACTTCCATGAAAATTGTTGAAATATAAATGTGATAAATAAATATTTCAAGGCAGTCCATCTTTTTTTTATTAAGATATCTTCAATTTTCAATATAATTTGCAAAGCGAAAAAACTCGATTTTCAGATAACAAGTTTATATATTCCGTATTAAAAAAAAAAAAAAATTTTCTGTAAGAATTACAATTTAACAAATTTCTACAACTTCAAACTACCTGAACATATCCGAATGCATTGAATGTTGCATGATGTTGAATTTTTCTATTTTCCTCTGTAAATTTCCATAAAATGCCGTCAACGTCCATGCGGATACAAAGGAAACGTGGACCAAAATCCAAACATACAGAAAACAAGATATTATGTGTAGTTATATCACTCTGAAAACATATGTTATTATGGTAATATTTAAAAAATAAAACACAGCGATAGTATTAATCCAATTTTTCGTTTATATTTCAATATTAGTGAAATTATTAATACACCACCATTTTTATTCGCAAATATAAAATTGTATTTAAAAATGCAACAGTTTCTGGTCAGTCCTAAAGTTTTACAAGGGAGAACACTATAAGCAAATTAAATATCTCGATTCCTAACTAAAGTAATAATAATCACCTCATAATTTAATTTTTGTAAAGCGCAATTTAACCAACGAATTTTACAAATGTCATCCGCATTAATATCACAATCTTCCATTTGTTCGGTGTTAAAATTCTGACAAGCTCCACAGTTATCTAGAACCTGAACGACGAATTCTGCATCCAAATTTAAAAAGAAATTTAGAAACAGAATTATAGAAATCTGATATCCATAAAATATATCATTAACTGTTCAAACCTGCGATTCGGATGTGAAACGCTCTAGCATCTTCGTAGCATTACTCAAAGATTCTGGATCAATTTCATAGATGCCTTGGTTGTCACCCAGAACCAATTCTGACCAATTAGTCAAACTTCCTTCATTTTTAGCCAAAAATAATTCTAACCTCAAACAGAAAGTCTTTTACTAAAAAATATATTATGAACAAGAAAAAAAAAAAAAAAAAAAAAGGGAATATTCCCAATGGTAAAAAAAACTACCTTGAGAAACTGATGTGTTATAAATGAGCAAATACTAAATGATATAATGGGGTTGGGAAGCACACTAAAATCAATGGCATCGGTATCGTAAATAAGCAATTCACTTGTTATCATCGATAGTATAAGTTGATGACGTTGGATCAACTAAGCCACCAAGAATGCCACCGACAAGTATTGTGTCGTTTACTGACAAGTGAATAGATGTCGCACTCAGCGATAATGAAACATTTTTTTTTGAAATTGTCTCGTCACAAGTGAATATTGCTGTAACATCTGTTCCTGTTTGAGACCAAGCATATCTCTTCCTCGTCAGTTCCGCAGTTTCAACTTCTAAAATAATGAACTGAAAATTTTATAAATTTCACTGTTAAAAAAAAATTTAACTCCTATAAAAAATCTTTCGAAAAACCTTTATCGTATTCCTTCTTCATTTCCTGATCTGTATTATCCGATGTACTTACTCCATTTCCACAAAAACTTAAATCACCAGTACTAACAATAATTAAGCTTTCGGGCAACTTTTCGAATGTCACCATTTCAATATGACCGGTGCATATGATATTACGAATCTCAGTTACTTTCATTTTTCCATCTTCTGAAAAAAAAAAAAAAAGCTTAGAATGAAAATACCTGATAACTGAAAATACATGAATATATAATTTGAGGCCTTTATCAATATAAGTTTCATTCAATATTATTGGCTTCTTCCTGCGTCTCATGTCTCTTGTTCTGACTACATAAAAAGAATTTTCTAATGTTTAAGAAAGTATGCCACAACGTATAAAAACATTAAGTGAAATCTATCAGTCCAAATTACACCATTTTCAAATCAACAAATTTCTGGAAATCCAATCAAGACAAAAACACTGACCGCTGATAACAGTTAACCAAATTAGTTTATTTGAAAAATTCCCTTGATTTGAAGACTTTTTGCTGGGCACAACAGATCGTAATAATACGTCATACTTGCTTTCCATATAACGGCTTTCAATAATTATAAATGAGCTTACTTCACTATCAATAATAAGTGGCTGGACACTTAAACATTCCTAAATTAAACGCATTCACACACTTAAAAAATCAAACTAAGAACAGTAAACTATAAATAAGTAAAAAAAAAAAGCTGGTATGACGTAACTCCATTTTTTTTTTGAAAATTCACACTAAGAAAAAAGAGATGAAAATTTTGTGACGACCTCCCAAACTGTCATATTGCATCGGTCACCCGTAATATACATTGCAAGATGACCAAATCCATTAGATACGAAGGCATAGCCAGCGTCTGGAAATGATACTGTAGCTGGATATCGATCTTGCATTTCTTCTTCATCAAATGGTGCAGCGATAACCGTAGAGTTTTTGCAAACTGAGAATTTCCTTGTCTGCAAAATTCTGAGCGACAAATTTGCCAATAAAAAGTGCTTGCAACCATGATGAACATTTCTTTGGTAAGATTTGCAAGCAAAAATCGATTTATCAAAAAAATGAAAATCTTCGTTATATTCTGGAATTTCTTGCAAAGCAATAGAATGTCTTTCGTCATTTACTGCTAATGTCATTCAGAATGTGATTATGTAATAAAAATACCTCACTATTAATTAAAACTAAACTTCTTTGTAAAAAACCAAGTCGTGTTTAAAAATTATGCAATTATCTGAAAAATCACTTAATATTACCTAGAAATTATTTGAAGACCAGATAATGATTATCTAATTAAATATTAAAATTATCCAAATACTTAATCTCAGATTCAGTAAAAGTGTTTTAACTGAATCTACAAACTAAAATGTTAATAAGAATTATACCCATGAAATCAAAGTAAGTCAAGAAATACATAGTAGGAATTTAATTACCCTAATATCAAAAGTGATTGAGCATAAATGAAAGCCCTGCAAAATAGTCATGAATCGCCTGTGTCCAGAATCGGATGCATAAGGATCATATGTTAGATAATTGATATCGTTAAACAATTTGATATGTTCGAATCCATACTGAATATTTCTCGTTTGTAATTCCCGCACTTAAAATATCCTTTAAGATATCAGTTTGGTTATTCATTTTATTTATTACTGGATTATTATTGAATTGCCTCGATTTTTTCGGATGATACAATAATCATTCTCAACTTGAAAACTGAGCTATGAATTTAATCTGAATAGTACTCAGCTACGAATTTAATCTGAATAGTTCGTTTACATCACATAATTAAGAATCACTACCAGTGTCAATAATTTAATTAAGAGTAAAATGATACTATTCGGACAAGGATATAACAAAGAAGTATCCGACAGCTTTACTACAAAGAATAAAAATTTGGACAGATTATTAACATAAAAAAAAAAATACAGAAATAGTAAAAGAACAGACCTGGCACTTCCAAGGAATGACTGTAAATTGGGAAAGGTTCAAGCGATAATTTGTAACCATCAAAATTAGCATCAAGCAACGATCGATCTGGTTTAATATCGATGAAATTCTCCGACACCAGACTCATCGTATTCGGTGAAACTTAAAATTCAATGAAAGCAACTTTTCAAAATGTATTAAAGCAAATCGAGAAGGCATCGTTTAGCATACAATACGGCAAGAAAAATGCAAGTACGCGATTTGCCGGCTCCGGAACAACTTGCCGATTCACCGTATTTGATATATCCGGAAGATCTCTTAACTCCCCTCTCCGTTCAATCAGTAAGCAACCCACCAGTTCCTCTATAAAAAATACCTTCAGAGGAAGATCCTAAAGTTTCCTCCTATTCTTGCCAAAAATAAGACAGGTAACGAGAGACTCAGTCTTTTCCTCAACTATTTCTATTTCTCTTTGCTGTCTGCATATCTCACACTCAACCCATATTTCTGAATCTAATTAAATTTGTCAATTAAATTTGGAATTTTAGAATGAGAAGTTCCATTTTTACCGAGAAATAGTGAAATTAGATATGATTATGATATTGTAAAGTTTTGTCATTCTCGGAATACACGAATGGCAAAGGAGCATACATGAAATTAAGCATTCTCTCTTTGCATCAATTAACGGAGGAAAGATGAATGATCTGAAGTTGAACAGAAAAATTTGGCTTCCAATGGAACAGGAAGGAATAATCCGAGGAAGGTCTGAGAGTTCCCAGTGAGTCCTTTTGATGCGGGATTTGAAGATACTATCGATGAAACAAGTACAGTGGCGTTTATTTATGGATCACAAATATAGTGCATAATTGGTAGCTTGACGTTTATAATATATATTGCTTTTTCAATAGCATTAAACTATAATAATGAATAAAAATTCCATTGATTTCTTCTTTTTTTCTACAATCTGCGCATTCTTATCTTACATTCAAATTTATTTATAACCAAAATTATCTTCTATCTTGCTAAATCTAGTGCTATCGAAAATTTAATCTGAATTATTTTAAATCAAAAATCATCTTCTTATGTTTCTAATTTTAAAGAAGTATGTCAAGAAAATAGTCTCATTCTAAGAAATATTTTATATAGTGATAACGTTAGAAGTGAAGAAAAGAAACATACTCCATTTTTATATCTTTTATTGCCAGGCTTTTTAAAATGCCTATTGGCCATACTTGGATCTTCAATGTCCCCTTCTTTTATTTCATCTTAATTAATCATTTCTTTGTATTTATTAATCGATACATTGATTTTATGAAAATCATGTAAAGTAGAATAGCTAAGAGAAAATATTTTAAAAACTGCGCAAATGAATCGTCGAAGCAAAATATACTATCTTCAACATACATTGCAATAGGATAATATCATTCTTTTCTGTTACATTCAACAATATATGCTTGGAAAAATGTATATTTTGAAAAATGTTTTTAAGGCAAAATATTTGTTATTCTTTTTGGACAGCTTTGATTGTAGTTTGATAAGGAAAGAGATAAGTTCGACCTTATGTCTTATTTCACATTTCAGTATGAAACGATGGAAAGTTTCAAGTGTTACAAAGCTCTTTTTCAGCGCTTCAAGATTATATGATGGAATAGCGAAAGAAAGAGTAATTCGAGAGAAAGAAAAGCAATTCTGATTCTGAATAATTCTGAGTAATTGTAATTAGCTTTCTTCACCATGCATTTTTTGCTTTCCTGACCTTGATATTTATTGAAAAGTAATAATTTGATGGAATTTAAAGAGCAATGCACAAGACAAAAAAATGCTATCCATCCATCAAAAAAAAAGTACTTTAATTCAGCGAAATGCTTTAGTTTAATTCAGCATCATAAACTGCTAAACGAATCATGCGCAGGCAATCAATCACCTAACTACTTCGCACACTTTTTATTTGATGACTTAAATATTGTGATTAAAAACACTTTTTTAACATTAAACTGTTTGACTGCTTGTTTAAGTAATTTTAAATGGACTTAATAAATGTAACCAAAAGTATCACCAAAGAGTAGATTATTAATTTGTTTTTGCACATCATGAATCATTATTTCTTTCCTGAGACTCTCATTTATTGTAGCTATTGATTTCACGATCGATGGATTAATTGACTGGAAAAGCTTGAATGGAAAAAGCAGCATGATTAATTTGTTCTGAACTTCAAATCAATAATTTCTAATTTAAAAATGATATTTGATGAACTGAAGTTATACATAGCATTAACTTCGTATGTATTTGATTCAATTAAATTTGATCAAATTTGGTATTTGATTAAAATTTACTTTAGTTGCAATTTATTTCAAGACATAATAAAATTAAGAAAACTCTCATTGTATTTTTTACCATAAATTTGATGAGTAAACTGAACCGTTTCAGATTGGAATTGAAATCTTTTGAAGTTGTTTGATGCTGTATTCTGTCGGAAAGAAAAATGTCCAAATAGAAACGGAACGGACGTTTGTTGTATGGATCTCTGAAGTTTCCTTGGAAGGTTGGATCAATTTATTAATCATTTCATTACATATCTCTAGCCAGATGTTTTCTAAATAATGATGCAAGTACGGTATTTTACTATCTCTGAAATATGTTACATATATTCACTTGGAGATTAACTTTACGCTGGAAAAGAAGTATTTCAAATGAGTATTCAAAATTAGGTTAACCATAGCATCGACCTCGTTAACATTTCCACTGATAATAGTATACTGTTGAAAAATCTTGTTATGAGCGGAATATCTTTCATCTGACAGCCGTGACCACTCAACTTGCCAGAGATTAACTTTCTTCCTTTCTTTTGTGTTCCACTTTTAGGGACTCTTTCCAAATTTGCTATTTAAATGACACATCAATAATAGAGAAGTATAAAGAATACGATCATTATTGCAGGATTGCTCGCAGATTAGGAGAACTGCATCTTGAAGTCGAAAGTTTGCAAACAGTTCTAGTATACTATGCTTATAAGATAATTCTGGAAGACAAGTTTCTTTTTTCTTAGTTGTAAATACAAACTTAGTGGATTGAAAGTTATGTTGAGAAAAAAATTCTGGTTGATTCTAACTTAGATTGTAGATTGGTTGAATTGGAGATTGATTCTTATTGCTATTGTGACTTAGCAAGGACAGCAATAGGCTTTATTCGGTAATACGATATTATCCATAATATCATGCTATACAATAGTAAACAGTAAATGAACAATACATGATAAATAATGAAAGGATAAAGTATCTTCTGCTGAATTTTCTCCCTTGTCGTTCTGGATTGTCGAAATATGTTGCTACATTTGCGTCGATCCTTGTCGTCGCAGAACTGTAGGTGCATCAATGAAGAAACTTGTAGCTAAACTGTTGTCGAAAGACAGTCTCATGCTGCTCCAAATGCGAACTCTTTAAATCCTTTTGGGACTCCCTCTCCTTTCTTGATTTCCAACGTTGATCGACCCCATTTTGTTTATCTGTTAATCGGAGCGTTTTAGCGGGAAATTTGTTTATAAGCTTCCTGGTCCATTTGTAACTACGCATTTCTTGACCTTTAGCATTCCTTGTTTACATTAATTATATATTTCGAATTTTCCCGATAGATTAGGACGATAAACGGAAGGAATAATCGATTGTAAGGGAACATTATTTGAATAACTAAATGCTAAAAATCGTTCAGAGCTAAAATAATTAAGTATAAAAATAAGAAAGTATTGGGACGAATATTTTTGTTGTATGATTATCAGGAGTCGTGATTAAGCTAGGAATATACTACTAATATCTACCCTGATCATGTTATGATGAGATCATTTCTAGGATAGAAATGAAGTCCCCGTGCTGCTTCAACAAGGTCATTTCCAGAGTCCTTCACCCAACAACCAGCAGCAAATGACTACATCCTTTTTCAATAACAATCATTATTGGATCATACTACTTCATGATCGGCCGATGATTCGATTGTTCTATACGAATGATTGAATCCATTCTTTTGATCTTCGCTTTCCTATTGCTCCATCACCGAGAATGGAATTTTTCATAGAACAAATTCACCGTTGATGTTTCCCATCGATATCAGCAAAATAGACTTTTTGTTCTACTTCTCGATATTTCTGTTTATCGTTAAAAGTTTGGTTATTTCATTATTTAATGAATAGAATTTATCAGAAATCATAGAGTTTAGTTTTTATTTTATCACAAAAGCTGAAAACTTGTTTTTGCTTTTCTTTTGCCAAAATTTGAAAATATTCTAGTAATCTATAAATTAGTGAATATAGTTATTGCTGATGACTTTTATTTCAAATAATTTAAATTGCTAATATGCGAAAACATTATTTAGATTGCATTTGTTCCGAGCCTTATTTTTTTGCAATAAATTATAGTTGTTGACAATTTATCTTTCTGCTGGCTTCACTTTTTTAGCTAACTTGAATTAAATTTTTTAAATTGACTTTCTGACGTGAGTAGGCCAACGTGTTGTATTTATCTCCCATCGACGCAAATTCCATTTGATTTTTCGGGATTCAAATCAAATTGATCTTACATGAAAAGGAAGCAAAACTTGGGATATGAATTATAGCAATCATCAATTTTCTTCCAGTGATGAATGTTAGTGATGAATGTTTAAAAATCATATCCATATTATTCAGTATGCAGATATAATAGCCGGAAATACTATTGCTGGCTCATTTGCTATTTATATATTATCTTTAATAGAAATTCTGATCAATAATGTTCCGATTGCAATTTTGCTTTCTGGTAAAAAAAGTCGCGTCAAAAAAGCATTGGAATTACAAGAAATTTAGTAAATGACATTTAAACTATTAAAGTTTAAAACTGACATCTAAACTGTTACTGCAAAAAGACATTGCTTGAACGTGTATGATAAAGGAGCAGAAAAGGAGGAAAACAAGAAGAAGAGATAGGAGTTATTTTGTTGTTGCTCTGCTAATGGTACCAATTAAAGTATTACTTTATTACTTTCTTAATTAATTGCTCCATATTTAATTCTATTTTCTGGTCAGAAAATGACCTTTGCGTAGATCGAATGGAATGAAATATATTTTAACGATTAAGAATCATTTAACAACTAAGGATCATTTATAATCAATCATTTGCCTACATCGGAACAATCAGTAGTCAGTATTACTTATTATTGCACATGCAATATGCAAAATCCAATTTTCTTTACTGTTTTTCTCCACTGTTGTCCTTGACCGCAGTAGAAAAAAACTGAATAAGTTGAGCAAAGATCGAGTAGAGACAGAAACGGAAAAGGGGCAGCAGAAACTTTATCTTTTTAACACTTCAACAATTCATTGATACAATTTCAAATTCAGTTTAAAAGTTCTTGATCCATTTGATCTTGATATAAATAAGACAGCTCTTTGTTTGGAAGAATCTTTAAAATGCCAGTTGAATTTGAAAGATGCGAAAAGTTTCGTGAGATCTTTTCAAGATTGTTTTCATAGAAGAATTATCGAAATAAAACTTGTTCTTCTGATGGACGAGAATTGAATGAAATGATTTCACCACGGAAATATCCCGGTATATTTAATTGGAGAGTTCTCGGATAATCATTATTCTGCCTATATCAATTTCTAGCTATGAAATCATTGGTTGTAATTTCGAATTCGATTATCAGCCAGAAGATCTGCTTTGCAAGGTTTGCTAGACTTTTTTTTTTTTTTTTTTTTTTTAATATGACTACAGTTCATCATCTTGAAATTAATCAAATAAACAGCTCAAAACTACGACATAGTTTTTGGCAGCAAAGTTTCATTGGCTAAATAATGTATTTGAATGTCAGGCAATGTAGATGAAAAAAGATAGAAGAGGATAATTATTTCAAAAATTTCGCAGTCTCTTCAATCTATTTTGATAACATTGTTTCATCTTTTCTCAACAATCGATTGTCCTCTTTAATCACTAAAATTTATCATGTGATTATCAATAGAGAAAAAGAAACGAAAAAAGGAAGGAAAAGAAATATGATTGGTGTACATTAGAAAATCACTTGTAGAAATGAAAAAGTAATATAAAACTATAGCTATACAAGGCTATGATAGAGATTATCCTGGAGGTACTATTTTTTAACAGAAAGAAAGAAATTCATTCTGATTAATCGAAGGCTGACTTCAAATAACATGAGATTTGTCGAGAGAAAATATGATGGGTTTACATTTTTACAGCGTTGTTATTGAATTCCTTAATAATTTCCGTTTTTTGTTTCCACTTCAGTGCATTTGAGAAGAATGTCTTAAAAGTGGTCAATTTTCAAAAAATGAAAAACTTTAATCAGGTCTGGAATATTTTTCTTTCTCATTTAGAAGCTACGGAAACCGATTTATCGCGACATAATTAGGAGTCAAAAATGTAAATTATCGGAAAAAACTACATACTTACCAATGTTAGAATAGAATATTTAATAAAAATAAAAAAAAATAGCAAATTAGCTCGATGTTAATTAGCTTAACAATTAAGAGAAGCAGTAGAATCTATTTAAGTTTAGATATCTAATGCAGTTTAATAAATATGTATGAGTTTTTTCTGTCAGTTCTATCTCAAACGAAACTTGAAACTACACATTGTGAGCATATTAACTGTAATCAAATTAACCGAATTGGAATAGAATACTTGCTTTTTAATAATAATAATAATACTTATTCTATCAGTCTTTCCAGCATATCTATCAAAATATTAGAAAAGTTAAGTAATAAGTATTATTATCATTAAAGCAAGAAGATCAAAGACTATTTGTGAGACAACTCAAACAGCTTACCTTTTGAAAAAGTTCCCTTTATTTCTTTAATCGAACGTCATATATCTGGAAATTGTTTGTTTCAAAAATTTGACTCATCTAGCCTCGAGAAAAAGTAAAGTGCGAATCTGTTCCTAAATTTTTTGTTAATACATAATAAAATACAAAATATCTTCATACATTTTTTTTTCTTCATTATTTATAGTTAGTTTATTTTTCAGAAATATTACGAATGTGAAACTAGCCTTAGTATTAGACTTACACAATATTGAACTAAATAATCATATCAACTTGTTTTCAGCACTATTATCCAACTCAAATAGTTCAATTGGGTACTTCTTCCACACTGTCGTACTTATTTGACATACTCGCAAAATTAGACAAGGCTTAAAATTGTCATTTGCGAATTATCTGCAAAATGACAATCAACTTTAGTTGATGGTCTAAATATTACTTATAATTTGTTACAGTTTTTTCTTCAAAACTTGATTCGGAAATATTTTATCAAATACAGAACACTGAAATAATGTGCGTTCCAACATGTATACATACATATATATACACATCAGTCCTTTATTCTTAGATCATAGAACATTTCTGAGATCAAAGATCCATCGTTTCAGAATCCAATTTGCTTGGAAATTTTTAGAAGCTGATTTTTGAAAGCTTTTACATGCATAATTATGTATGTGTGTGCATATGCATGTACGTGTATGTATTGACAATATAGTGAACTATGCGTGTTCACTCGTTCTAAAATCAATTTTTATTATTTGCTTGTAATGGACTTTGGAAAATGTCTTGGAAATGATTGCTTGTCATAAAATCTCTGAACGGAGATTTCATTCCTTGCTCTCTGATTTCCATCGAATTTACGCAAATCCGGGAACTCCCGGATGATCCATTCTTGCTAAACGGGAATTTCCAGATGATCGTTGTTGCTAACAAGCATTTCCTATGTCTTAAAAATATGTACGTCTAGAAAATTCATTCATTTTACTCATTCACTGTTAGAAAAAAATTTCACAAAACAAAGCAATTATTTACATGATTGACAAGCTTCTGATGTGTCGGTTATTTGAATACGAAAGCGAAGAGAAGAACAGTGAGTGTTGATTTTTTAGCTAAATCGATCAACGATTTCACATTGCTTGTAGTGTGTTGTGCAAATTTGTTCACGTCTGCATGCACAATGACCTCATCTTTGATTTGCAAGAAGTTATGCAAATACTATCCTTTGTCTCGTCCAAGATTGCAGCTCTTCGCAAGTTCGATAAGTGAGAAAATTAAAAATATTGCTTTGCTTTCCGAACTCTTTTGATTTCCCTCTAACTGGAGATATAGCTTCAAAAAACTTTGAACTTACTTCATTTTGATATCTTATTAGTCTGCAAATTGACTTGACAGTTTGAAAATATTTTTTAATTTAACAAGTTTTTTCTAATAAGAAAAAATTGGATTTATTTAAAGAGAAATAAACCATTTAAATTTTATATTATCATCAGTTTTTTTGATTTAAAAATCGAAGTTCAGTTAATCTCAAGGATTGGTTTCCATTCTTATTTCCGTAATTTATATAGTGCAGTGATTCATCTTATTGTTTGTATATTTTTATCTTGCATTAATTGGGTCGCGAAAATTTGAAGAAAATTTAAAATTCCATAAGTTTCAAATTCTCGGAAAAAATTTGAATTTGAATATAAAAGAGCGATTTCTTGGAGTTTTTCTCGAAGCCATTTTTCGCAGACTCTATCGTCATTGTTTTTCCTCAAAATTCTAATCGTTTTTGGACAAAAATTGGAGTTTATTTTCAGATTGTGAATGAGACAGTACATATATCAATCGCAATATTTTGCTTCATTCCATTCCATCTGTTAAATTCCAAACGTTCTTCAAAATTTTCCACTTAAAGCAGACATTTGGTCTAAAGTGCATTGAAAAACAAAATGGTTTCAGACAGTTCGAATGTTTGTTTTTATTTAATAGATCTCTTCTCATATTCTTTTAATGATACATAAAATGAGCGAAATTAGCGATATATTATAGGCTTTGTCAGCTTGATCTGTCAGCAATTAATTGGACTAAGGAAAAATCAACTCTCAATTTTCTTTGAATTTCTATTGAAATATTATTGTCGAAAAAATAGTTCTACATAAAGAAAATAACTTAATATGCCGAGAAACAACTCTGCCTTCATTGATCATCAAAGCTAGCAATAAATTCTTTTCAGTTATTCCAAAATCTCAAAATTAGTAAACAAACCGAAGAGACTAACACTGATGGCGATTCTTCACTGAATGGTTATTTTGTAAATTTCTCAATTATTAAGTAAATTGTCCCAAATTATCTGTCTTCAAACTTAACAAATTAAGTAAATTGTCCCAAATTATCTGTCTTCAAACTTAACAAATTTAGTCAATTTTCCAATGTACCATAAATTAAAAAATTAAAAAAATTAAGAAATCAGTTACGGTCCTGGAATAGTCCAGAAATTGTGTGCTCGATTTTTACAATTATCCATGGAGCACAATGTAGTACCTCTGATACGATCACCACGTTTTAAACGACGAAAATCATCAGCAGAAAATAATTTCACTGTAATCAGTGAAATTCGTCGGTGCAATACACGAACTCTTACTACTTCAAATCTGACGTTAGTTCTCTGTTCGAGCATTTTTTTTTTTTTTTTTTATAAGTTCTTAACATTAAATTTGTATTTTTCATCAAATTTTTAATGTTTTTTGAATTTTGAAATTTTGATCAAAATTCCAAACTATTAACATTATGCAAAATAGTTCACTAAATTTTAATTACAGAAATAAAGTCCTTCTTAATACTGCAAAGAGAAGTGTGAACTTCGATGATGGACAAAGGAATGAATTACATCTTGTACCGGCGATGAAAGTAGGTTCCTTACAGTATTTCAAGTACCCCAAAATAAAGCTATAATTTGAAAATATTCTGACCAGATTCATGCTACCATGATTTCTTTCTTGAAGGATTTCAAACAATATTCACAGCAGATGGTTAATACGGCAAAGTTAAATGATGCTTATTTATATCACGCTACCGTAATTCCTGATAATACGAAAGCGAATCGCAAAGCAAAAAAAATCGAATCGATACGAGAAAAGTTCGAAAAAATTTCCGCCATCTCATCTATTTTCCCACAAAAAAAGGTCTGTTGAATCATTACATTATTATGTTAGATAGATATCTTATTCATTCTCTAAAATTGTAGAGAAAACTTTTCTATACTTGAAGCGAGATTTTTTCTTTCTTAATTTTTAAATTTTTTCTAATTTTTCAAATTTATTTAGTCCAATAAAGTTCGTTTTCGACGAGGCTGCAGTTTATCTGATATAAATAACAAATCTCTGAATAGGAAATCTGAATCGGTGGAAACGCAAGGAGAAATTCGGAAAGCTCGACATGATGGTACGATATTAAGATTTTTTTATTATATAAAAATCAAGAAAAAACAAATGTTTAGATTAATTTTGGCAGGAATTTTGGTTATATCATTCAGGTTATAAAAGAAATTGAAGGCAAAATTAATCTAAAATCAAATCATAGTCTTTTTAGAAAGTTTTGAGATAGAACAAGATAAAGGAAATATGCAGCTACCGGTTTCAACCAATACGGTAAAAGTGCTGGTGAAATTGGAACCTTCTGATATTGATAATCTGACTGTCACAGAGCTTTCCGCAGCATCAAATGTATCCTCTTTGTCCAACTTCGATGATTTCCAGGTATTTTCGTATTTAAGGTCAATAAAGTACCATCCCAAACAAAGCACCGTAATAAAGTAAAGAATGGAAATACTGCTTGTAAAATGGCAAGCAAATAACTCCCCTGTAAGATAATTTATTCATTCTAATCCCTTTTATTGACGATATAATTGTTCGCTGAACGATTAATTATTCTCAATGCATCCATTCCCAGCCTCTCATCCATTCCATTTTATTCCCTACCTCATAAGCATAATACTATTTCATCGATATCTGACTGATATGGACGTATCTGACGTTAGATTTATGCGGAATGATAAAAAATTGCTGTGCGCGCATTTGCAGAAGCAAGAAATGAAGGATGAGAGAAGGGCTGAGAAAGAAGTTATTGATGAATCAGGCCACAATCGAGTAACAGGGCGATCATTTCAGTTCGAAGCTCTTCCTGCTACTAGTACTACTTCCATTGCTTCTAATACTTCAGATGATTCTTCAGGTAATTTTAAAGTTCATAAATCTTCAAATCTCTACTTCTCTCAAATATTCATCAATTACGACACAATCGTAGACATAACTTTCATTACATTCAGTACAATAAATTTCAAAGAATCCAATAAAAATGCCACTTTTCATAATGTAAAGGCTATTCATTTCCTTTCCTGTCAGTAGGAATTTTCTGAATGCTATAAATAATTAATTTTTCAGTTTTCTTTAATGCTTACTTTAGAAATAACAGGCTAAATGGCAATAATATATCGATCTTTTTTTTATCATTTTAGATGCTAACAAATCAATTTTACGTTTAATTGTTATTCAGCTTCGATATCTATCTGTGTATTGAAAAGCTTTTCATTTTGTTGATTTTTTGGCTATCGATCTAGATGATCTGAAAAGCCAATAATATCAAATTATGATTATTATATCCACAATTTCTTATAGAACCTTGTTTTGCACAGGATTTGAAAATCTTCATACGTTTCATTTCTAACTTATTTCGCTAAAAGTTTTTCATCTTACAATGTGAAAAAACAAGAACCTACATTTTTTACGACTAATTGAGATATAGAATTCCTGAAGCAAACGAACAGAGCAATATTTCTGTTCATAGGAACAACCAGTGCAGAGAAATCACATCAGATTTTTTCCCGAAGCATAGTGATGAAACGAATCATAAATTAACGAAATTTCTGGCGTACACTTTTATGATGAAATGAAAACATTAACCGTTTCAAATAATGGAAATATGCCAGTGTGGAAAATGTTGTCCTGTCAAAACTAATAAACGATTCGTAATGTTTTATGAGCTTCTAAATAAGAAGAAAAGAATATAATTTAATTGAACTAATTTGCAGTTAAAATGCCTGACAGGAAACAAAACGAAGATAATGGCTTGCAAGAAGTACATCGTTTGCTAAAAAAATTCAACACAATTCGAGAACAACGAGCTAAAAAATGTATACATGAAGACATGATTGCTAAAACGGACAATCGACATGACGGATTGGACCAAGATCTGATGATGCAGCTGCAGGTAATGAAAAACTACATATAAAAGAAATTTGATCGATATTTACTGCATACTGTTCAATTTTATGTCTGAAAGAATCAAAATTATATGGCAATTAGTTTAAATTTCCATTGTCTATTGATTGTCTGAGTTTTGAAATTTACTCATAGTTTATGGGAAAAGTTGATCTTGAATTGATGTGACAGAAACGAATCCTTTTTGTAGAAATTTGATCGATATTTACTGCATACTGTTCAATTTTATGTCTGAAAGAATCAAAATTATATGGCAATTAAATTTTTAATTTAAATTTAATTGTTTAAATTTCCATTGTCTATTGATTGTCTGAGTTTTGAAATTTACTCATAGTTTATGGGAAAAGTTGATTTTGAATTGATGTGACAGAAACGAATCCTTTAACAAAAAGGATTTTACTGAAAAATTAAAGAATGTTTTTTCCTGTACAGTTAATGAAGAATATCCAAGGTAACTGAACATAGGATTATTCTTCCTTTGCTATTAGGAAGAATGAATATTCATTTTTGATTGCCGATTTGTCGACTCGTTGTAGAATCTGTCGCTGTATCATCCTGGATCACTACAGAAACTGATGTAGAAAAAACTGATCTTGCTCCAAAACCCGAATCTTTCAAATCCTTTCGGAGCTCCCCTTTCTCTTCCGATTTCCAGCTTATCGCCTTATGATTGGTCGACTCGTTTTATTTATCTATTAATCTGAGTGTTTTGGCGGAAACGTGTTCATCCTTCGTTATTAAACTTCTTTCCTCTTTTGATGGTTAACATGTTTATGGTTTCGGCGGGAAAGCGTTTATTCTTTTGTTTGTTTTGGCGGTAAACATGTTTGTCGATTTTTTGATCCATTCAAAACTGTTTTCGCGCTTGTTAACCTTTAACACTGCATTTTTACAATGAGCCATTTTCCAGATTTTTCCGAAACAGTTTGAGTTATTTTACCTAAATTATTTCAGAAATATGAGTATTCAGTTTATTTTGATGAAATTTCCCTTTCTTTTTTTTACTTTTTTACGCCCATTATTCCAGTATCAATATGTCTCTCGAATTTCAATTCCTCATTCTCACTCATCGTCTGATTCCGGCTTACATCCGTTACATAAAGAGAAGAAAGAATGTTTAAAGAATACCAGCCTGAGCAAAGGAATGAATACATTAGAAGTAATGGAATCTGAGTCCCAACCTATTTCTCAAAAATATCATCCAGGTAGGTACTTCTTATAATTTAAATATTGATGTTTCCAGTGATTTGCTACTTATTTTATCGGCTCCAAGAAATATGAATGAAATTATTAAATCATATTGTAAAACTTGTATTTGACACAATCAGCCTGCCCAAACATTATGAGATGTCTCTTTAATTGAACGAAAAAATTTTTACAATTTGTGATTGAAAACAGGTTCATTTTTCTCTAAAATTCGCATATTTCTTCAAGTATTTCATCTCCTAACACTTGGACATTCTTTCGTTCTCGCTTTTCCACTTGTTTATTTTTGAGCATAATTCTGACAAAAAATGGCTCCATCTTCAATGAGCAAATTAATGACTTTATATATAGCTTTTGCTTATTTGAAAGCCGGGATAATGAATATGGAAGATAAATTTTAAGTAAGTAGAAAAACGTGGGGAAGGAAAGGCTCTTCTATGTTTTTAAGAGAAGGTCAGTTTGTTACAGTGAAAGGATTACTCAAAGGAATCGTAATAGTTTCAGGTAATGACGCTTGTATAATACTAGCTGAAGGCATTGCTGGATGAGAGGAGAATTTTGTGATTAAAATGAATGAATTTTATTAATTTATTTATTAATTTCCTTCGCATAAAAAGGAATATATCTAAAATATTTCATTAGGAAATAATCAGTGCAAAAAATTTTAATTGAGCAAGTCGAGAAATAATTTCTGAACAGATGTATCAGTATTTTGATTAGATTGCCAGATATTTTTTATAATAAAAGTAGCAAACACTTTTGTTCGATTGAATCGGAAGTGATGAATCCAGTCATAGGTGCTGTGTCCCTATTGTAGTCGACATCGATGGCAGCTGTTTAGCGTTCCAGTGCATTTCTAAATATCCAAATAGCTTTTCGTTTTATGCATATCAACTTTATACAGCTATAACAACTTTAACTGACTCCAATTTATGAACTTCATCTTCTTCATCCTCCATTTCTCTTACAATACATATGCAGTTTACCATTCTTTCTCTTTATTTCTTAATTTTCAAATAGGTTATAATATAATTTTAACTCAAAATTGTAAGTTGAAGAGAATGTTGTAAGTAAAATTGGCTGCAAGACCTTTCAGAATCATCCAAAATAACTTTAGGACTCTAAAAATAATCATAAGATTGGTCAAGAATTCTTTTTTTGTATTCCAGTCAATTTCTTGGAAATTTGGATTTGTCCCTCAATGATGACAGAGGGTAATGGAGTTTGTGGAGTTTAGAAAGAAGCACAGCTTACTGGTATTTATTGAAGATAGTATTTGAAGCAACTGTAAGAGCATCGAATAGAATTCAGAAGCTCAATTGATTCATTTGCTTTGGAATGAAAGATAAATACTGTGTCAGTAAGTTATTACTACTTGAGCAAATGGCTTATTTTAGTGAGGTTATTTAGCTTTCATTCCCTTCATTTTCATAATATTATTAAATAATTAAATTTCTGAAAAAATTGTTATGTAGCAATGCAAACGATATCTTAGCCACTCAGTTTGTTTGATATTAGTAAGAGAGACAAGTAAAGAGATGATAAAAATTAATCATTGATTTAATGAGATTCTGTTAAGAACGATTATAATTTTGATGGCTAACCTTTGTTGCGGACAATGTATCAATCTTTAAAGATTGTTGTGCCTAATATTCCTCAAAAGGAATAAGATAAAATTTTGCTGCATTCTTGTGCTTCTTTAAAGTATCATTTCAAAAATACATACTAAAGAAAAGACAATGTTATCTATTGCCAGTAATAGTGGCATTGAGTTGATTATTTAAAGCATTAAATTTCAACTTGACTACTTGATACTTTCCATGATTGAGGCAATTATTGCATCTTAGAAAGAAAAGAGATTGATTTGGCTCAGTCGACTAAATTAGAAAGAAAAGAGATTGATTTAGTCGAATGAGCTGTCGCTGTTTACTTTGTCTTACTAGGAAAGTCATCAATTTTTCATTGTCTCACATTGGTTAACTATATCGCATTTTCTGTTCTGCTTCAGTTGACAGTCATTGCACATTGTGAAATTATTCCAAAATTTTCGGTTTCGATTAGTTTCTTCCATCTTGTAGTTTTGTTTTTTTTCACTTCCAGCGCTTAGTTATTTGCTGCAGTAAAAGCAGTGATATTTTAAGAGATTCCGAGATTTCAGTATTTTTGGAAAAAAAGTAAAATTAAATTTAGTTATAATAGCATGCATAATATCACATGGTTAATCGCATCATATCATAGATTTATTTATTTTTTTTTCCATTTCGCCTTTTCAAATATATGCTATATATATGATAGTTACCGATATATTATCGCTTGAGATTGTCCATATTATTCCTCATCAATTTAACGATCATAGATTTGCATTTGCTGATCCATTTGATAAGCATTTCTCAGTATCTTTAAGATTGCGATAACCTATTTCTTACTATCTTATCCTCTTCATAAATTATCGTTGACTGGAAAAGATATATTCGTCCTCATTCTTTATCCAAAAAAAAAAAGAAGGCGAGAATTCTTGGTAGATGGTAAATATATAAGTTTTGAAATGACAAATAAAACTATAAGTTGAAAGAAATCAATCGAAAAACTTGAAATGATTTCAGAATGCACAGCGAAAATGATGTTAAAACAATGAAAAATTGATAACTTTTCCATTAATCGCAAAGCAAACAACGATAAGTCATTGATTAAATGATGCTCTTTTCCCTCTAAAGTGCAACACTTGGCCACTTTATGCTCAAATGTACTCGCTCCATTTTAGCACACTTTCTGAGTTTCCTCTTCTTTCAAAGAAGCACAGCCCTTGGCCAACTGACATTTCAAAGTCTTTAGGATTGAACAATTTCTTCGCAACATTTTCATAACTTTGCACTGAAAATGTTCTGTAATTTACGTTTATTTGAATTCTATTCAATTGATTACAACAAATGCAAATGTATTTATTGCTTCTGTATGTACACAATACTTATGCCAATATGCTCTCGTCCCAACAATTCATATTCTCGCCAACCTTCCTCACAAATGTATACAAATATAGTAAATTTTATTTCCATATTCCAGCAAAAGGAAATTTTATAAGTAAATTTAATTCAAATTTAATAACTTTAAAGGCTTTTTATGTCTTAATTTGTGCAAAAATATAATTTAAATTTACTTTCAAATGTAGTAATTTGGATAGAAGCGTCTTACTGAATATATTATAGTTAATGTTGTTGAAAAATCTGTAAATATGTTCCACCTCGTTATCTTGCCAGTCATTATCATGCTTCCAAAATAACGCTTTTGACAGTCTCTGATAATATGGAGACCTATATCGAATTTAGCATTTTGCGAGCTAAGCTTCAAACTGAAGCTGTAAGGCTGAAATATCCAAGTTGTGTTTTGAGTTTTAATTGGTATGAAAACAATATAAGTTAGTAGTCGGTATAAATATAATTATTCATGATCATTCTGCTCTTCACTAATCAACATTTCATCTTTTTCCATCTCACCCAGCTGAATAACATTTTTGCATATATTAATTACACTCGCTGTATTGCCTGACTCATGCATGCACCGTGCCTGCAATCAATTTATATCCACCTATCACATTTCTCGTGACCTAATTCAATTTCATTTCTGTGTTATGAATGAATATCAAGCGAGATAACCTTTGTAGTTGGGGTTAGTAGTTGACACTTCAGCTACTTGCTTAAACTTATTTTAACTTTAAAATTTAAATTCAAATAAAATTCACATTTATTAGCAAACAAAATTTAATCTTCATTATGCAGTAATAATATCTTTTGTTTACCTATCCTCCAGTTCACTTCCATATTTGATTACTTACCTATTTGCCTAATTGCTACTATGATTTATTGAAAAGATGACCTTGTTTTATGCTTATTTTTTTGCAAACCTGCTCACGACACATTTTTAGTTCAATAATTTTTGGAAAACAATTTGGAATTTCTTAATTTGATGGAAACGATAAATTGAATGTGATATCTGAATATTATCTCTCGATATAATGAATATTATCTGAATATAATCTTAAATATCTCCATCTATGATTTTGTATGCATTACTTGTAATGGATGAAATGGACGGGCATTTTCATTATTCAATTTACACAAACTATCAAAAGAGCCCATATTCCAATCCTATAATTTGATTGCATTTGCTCGTTTTGCATGAAAACTATGTCAAAAATACTTCTCAACCTATAATTACTCTTTCATTCACTTTCACATTTCATTTTCTTTTAACAATTTTTGTGAAATTTTTTCATAAAAGTTTTCGAGTGTAAAATTTGACTGAAATTCAACTTGAGTAGCAACTTTTTATGCCGTTATGATAGAAGGAATAACTATACTGGTAGAATAAAATAAATTATTGAAATAAAGCACTTCAGGTAGTACTACATTTGGTTATCACTATCTAAATATAGCTATAGATATAACTTGTCTTAAACAAATAAAACGAAATTAAGAGCTAGAAGAGAAGCGCTATGTGAAGTTAAAAAAAAATTATGATTGATCTTTGACTTGGAATATTTTGAATCGAAATATATTGAACTGAAACGATGTGATGAAATGAAGTGTAAAATGTGCATGCGCACTCGATAGTTATCATATAAATATATTTAGAATTTTTTCTGGGAAAAAAAGATGAAAAATGAAAGCACACCGAAACTGTCCGTTTCCTTTTTCTCTCTTTTCTGTCCTGCTCGTCTCATTTGTTCCAATTTGTTGACATTGAAGAATTGTTTTCTTCTTTTAAATTTCACAAACTTCAAATTTTAGCATCCTCTCTCAGGAATAGGAATCGAAACAGTTATAATATGACTGTTGCATAGATGCTTCTATTATTTATTATAAATATGTTATTTTGTTACGAATTGGTTTCTTTTCATCAAGAGTGGAAGGGATCATTTTTGGACGATTTGGGAAGATCAATAAAAAGAGGCTGAGGAATGGGAGAGAATGAAGAATTTAAGCAAGTGAAAATAATTTAAAGTTATTAATGAACTCATTTTTACGTTGGTAATTTTTTCAAGTGATTAGAGATTTTGAGAAATCCGATTCATTTTTGAGATGAACTTCAGTTGATTTTATCTCATTTTATTTTTTTGTCTCTGGAATGGTAATGTGGTCTTCTAAGTTAAGACAGGTAATTATAGGCTTTTATAAATGACTTGTATTACGAATTATATTATGGCTGTTCGAAATGCAAACGTTTATTCATGCAATGAAAAGGTGAAAAATGATTATTACTGCTTCCATTTCCATCAATTCATTCTTCTAGAAAAGACCCCTTAGAACAGCATTATTGAAGAATTTTTCGGAATCAATGTACTCTACCCTCCTGCTTAGCTGAGTAGAATTTGACTTTGGACAAGTTATTTTATTTCAATTCCTTTAAAAATTTTGACAACTTTGATTTATACCTTTCCGAAAATATAAAAGAATATTGAAGGAGAAATATCCGAATCGATCATGTTGAGATCATATCAATTATAATGTTGCAGTTTCAGTTGATAGCGCCAATATTTTGAATGAAATAATCAAGTAAACATTAGCATCAATAAGTTGTTAAAAGATTGTGGAGATTGTCTAACAATAGGGTTTTTATATCGTTGATAATGCAATTTAGAAGTCTAAAATCAACAATAGATTAATAATCTATTGTTGATTTTAGAATTACTGTATTCTTTTACAAAAACGTCACCTCTGTTATAGTTGCTGCTCATCGAAGATGAAATTTTCATTGAATATAGGTCGAGGTTAATTTTTTTCAAAAAAACGCTTAAGAATTATTCTGAATCAGGAAAAAAAGTTCAATTTTAAATTTGTTGGTAAATTTGCAAATA
The DNA here is from genome assembly GCA_000499405.2 of Onchocerca volvulus. Classification (NCBI taxonomy): domain Eukaryota; kingdom Metazoa; phylum Nematoda; class Chromadorea; order Rhabditida; family Onchocercidae; genus Onchocerca; species Onchocerca volvulus. Next base: position 18,950,075 of record HG738137.1, on the reverse strand, counting down.
AAGAAGTACATATTTTATTGCATAACTAATTTGCTTTCTTCATTGTTCGCTCATAGAAACGATTTGTCATATTTTGAAATAATTTAGACTTATAATTTTTTGACTAATTTCTTTGTTTAAACTTTTCCGAACTGTCTTTTCTTTTTTCTAAATACTTAAGTAGCATATTGCAATAATGTTCTCAAACTTTTTCAGTTAGATTTAAGGATGATACTTTCTGAAGTATTTCGAATTCTTTTTTTGAATATTGAATTCTTTCTGATTCCACTGAAGAATTAAATTTTAAATTTAACATAGTCACATCAACGAAAAGAATCTGTTTCTGAAAAAAACATCTATTTTTCAATCCTTTTTGATGTTTCAGTGTGTAAAACTATTTTTTACTTTTAGCCTTGAAGTCATATATCGTTGTAATCAAATTTTAAAATTTAAATTACTTTTCTTAAGTTCTTTGAGCATCTGAATTATAATGAAAATTAAAAGCCAATTCTTTGTGATGTTTGATAGAGTGTTCATCATATGCGACATTGTTAAAAAAAAAAAGAAAATGTTTCTGTCGTGCGGTTGTTTGCAACATTTCTATTTAAATGTAGAAATTTTGGGACAGAGTATCTGTGGAGTTTTGTGATTCCGACATCGGAACTCGTTTTCTGCAATCCGTAAAAACATTCAACTTGTTCAGTCTTCTGATCGCTTCCTGCATTCACATTCATTTGTCGAAGTTCAGCCAAGAAGTGCTTGATGTCGTCTTCATCAGTGTGTTCTGGTTATCGATACAAAAATCAGAGACCATTCTTGATGTATCAAAAACCGCCCGAATTCAGCTGGTTTAGCACTGCACTCAAGAATATAAGTATGTTCTACTCTATTCTTCTGCTCCTTTTCTCATGTATTATTATTATTATTGTTTGTTTAAAGCGATGATTTGAATTCTTCAAACAGCCGAAAAAGTTTCTAAAAGTTATTTGGGAATTAGTTGAATTTTTGGAACTGTGCAGTTCATCTACAACTCCTTCTGGCTTTTCCTAAATGTGTTACTCAAATACGACTTAAGCAAATATTTCAAAACATTTTCTTCATTTCTGAAAAACATTAAAAGAATTAATTTTTCGAAGATATTTGAAAGTTATTCTCGATTTGCAAATATTTTCCGATGATAAAAAAAGAAAAAAAAAATGAATGATGCTGTCTTCATGCTTTCTAATCTAAACAAATAAATAATATCTTCATGCATTCATGTTTTTTAAGCATTTGTAGTAATCAAATAGATAGATAGATAAATTTATAATCGGCAAATAAATAAACAGATGGCAGCATTTGAGTATTATTTTAATTTATCATTTGGAAATAAATTACACCAAGATTTCGAATAAAATGTCAAATAAAAATTTTCCACATCCTGTCAAATAAAAACTCTCCGGATCTTCTTTCTTTGATATGCGGGTCTATAATATTATCTCGTAATGATTGAAACTTAATTAAAATACTTTATTCTGTTTATTAATACTATTAATATTTCATCTCGCTCCAAGTTTTCTCTTAGTATATGAAATGATAAAGTTCGACAAGAAACAATTTATTTTCACTTCTTTTTTACTACCTTTTTCTAATTGGTTCTTTTTCCGGTCTTTTAAATTTAATTTTGGATGTTTTCTATGATTTGCGGAAGAAATTATTTTCATTTGTATTCTGCATAGTTTAAAGTGGGAGTCTTTGTTGCAAAAAATTTACAATACAGTTTTCATTTTTCAAAAAAGAATGGAACAGAATTTTCTGATAGAAAGAATTAATCTAATTTCATAACATCGCAATATTGCATCATAGTTTTCTCTTGTTTTAGAAGAAACAAATAATGAAGCAAAAATTGAAAAAGAAATGGAGAAAAATTGTACGGTAGTTGCTTTGTCGTCTAAATTTACTACAAGTGAAGAATGTCCTGCAACGGTACTGAAAATGGATGATAATCAGTCGGAATCCGTCGCAAACGGAATCGAATTAAAATCGGACGTAACAGTCGTGCCAGTTGACCATAATGTTGGTTTGTTGAATACAATTTACAGTAACAAATCGAATTGGGAAACTCATCGGAAAAGTTTAACTGCGGCATATTTGGAAAAGAAGAATCTAGAAAAGGAAACAGATTTGATGGAAAGATCGCAAGAAAGGTTACGTAGCGGTGAATTCCCAAATACCAGAATCGCTAAGGTTAGACAGATAGATCATTTAAACCCCAATTTTTTTAGCATATATGAGAAAAAGTTCGGACACTTATCGTAGATCTACAACCACTTTTTCATTCGATGGTTGGGAGATAATGAGAACTGAGATTGTGCAGAGATTTCTCTCCTAGTTGATTCAAGAATTTTTCGCGGAGAGACTGTAATTTATTCATACTTCAAATTTTCTTAGATTTCCGTAGCTTATTAATAAGAAAGTGAGTGATATTCGAGGTCTTCAAACTTTTACTCAAAATTTTTTGAAATTTTAACTTTGTTCACTTTTACGAATTTTGATATTTTCCAGGACGAGGGGCCGGTGCGGCAGTCGCTGCTCAGTTTGGTTATGGATGAAGATGTGCCAGAACTAATGGAAGCTATGGCCGAAAAGGTTCTAGCTTATGGATTTTGCGATGAATTGATTCGGAATGCTCATTGTTCCATCATCATTGCTTATTTCTTTCAAAACTGATTTATATTTATAGTTTCGACTATCAAAAATCCAGAATTAGTTCAATGAATATCAAATATAATTTTTCAGTTAGAATTCGTATTTGAAGATCTCATACCGACTATATCCAATGCTGGGGAAGGAATATTACGCAACTCAGCGAAGCGTTCACGTTCACGTCCGAGGGTCAATGATTGAAACGTTACAGCAAATATAATAATTTTTGAACTTTTAAACATTATACTTTAATAAGAACTCATGATAAAGCAGACTAGCAAGATTGAAATATTTATGCTCAGAAAATTTGGACGAAAATTCAGGAATATTTAAAGAATTAAAATGAACAAATATAAGTAAAGCCATTTGATTTGCAGGAAGCAAGGCTAGAATTTCATTCGTCATCACCAACAGTCTTCACATATCCTGATGAGGAATCTGCTGTTGAAAAGGCACAATGGGATGAAGGAAAACAGATTACTTTTAGTGTTTATCGAGAACTCTTCGAAGGGTATGTCCTTATTTGACAGAGGATAAATCGGTAAATTGAAAGATTCTCTCTTTTTTCCAATCTTACAACTTCAATGTTTCATCTATTGCTCACTTATTCCAGAAAAAAAGAACGTTCGATGGATGAGAATCACAAATCTCAAAATCCTTTACGGCCTTCGCAAATAGCAAATAATACAGAATTTTCATTCGTAAGAAGTGAGTTTTAATATTTTAACCAACTTTTATTAAGTCGTTCAAAAATTGGATCCCGTCCAGTCAATTTATGATGTAAAGTAAACACATGAAGAAAGGAATGCCTTCGTTAGTCTTTTACAAAAGCTAAAGCAAACAGACTGAAAGAAAGTCGAAGAACGACTAGGTTTAATTCAGTCCTAATATCAAGTTCTTACCCCAAGAATACCATTCATATTTCATTTTATGAACTTTTATCATTGTCGTAAATGAATACTTTCTTATGTTTTTAAGTGCTTAGTTCTCTATATTTTTGCTATTTTTGCTCAAAACTCAACTTTTTTTAGCGGTAACATTAATGGAGGAACCATCAGTGGCGGAAAGTTTACTAGGCGTCACGGGTCGTATCTCATACAACAATGCCCCTATGGATTTAGCTCGGTTCAATAAAAATACAATGTAAGTATCATAAATTTTATATAAGTGAAGGAAATTTCTGCAGTAAATTAAAAGCAATTGCTGAAACATCTTCTAGATCGTTGGTAGCCGGTAAATGATTCCTTCATTCAAAATGCAAGCAGCAAAAGAATAGGAACTATTGTTTTATGAATGACATTTTCTGGATATCCTTGTGCTACATGCAACGAGAAGATAATATATAATGAGCCTTTATAAGAATATACAATTTTTTTTCAATCAAGCTATCATCAATTATGATCATAACGTTGGTTGTTATCAGTACCTCTTCACTTGCTTAGTTATGTATAATTTATAACATGATTCAAATTTAGTTTATGAAACAAACAGATATGCCCACTCTTCTTATATTGAGAGACATAGATCGAAAAAACATGCTCAATTCCCAAAACCACTTAAATATAACTTCTTTATTAGTGAACAAAACATAATTTGGATTTTACGAAATATTAGATAAACAATTCAACTTTGAAAATAATTTAGAACTAAATAACGAATTTAATTATTTATTAATGAAAGAAGGAAAGTTAAGTAATAGAATTATATTTTTTTAACGATGAAACAGTTTACATATCATCACTGTAATGATGATAATGGTTCAGAAAATCATATATAGTAACAACACTATGCATCATGGCATACACATTTTCAAATCGAAAAGAAAAAAAAGTGATTTTATGATCATAACTCTTCAACGAAAAATATGACAAAAAACAAATATTTCCGCAAGAAACAAATGTTTCCTATTTGAGAAATTGATTGTGTTCTGAATTCCACTACCGATGACATTTAGAGGTTGAATGATTATTTAATATAATTTCTGATTCGTTCTATACTGAAACTTATAGAATGACCCTTAGATAAAAAAAAGAGATTAATCAAGTGGAATAATGAAAAATACGATGAAGGCAATAAGCAATTGATGAGTCTCTCTTTTTCGAGATTAAAATAAAAATTTAATATTGTTAGAGTTAAAAATGCTCATATTAATTCATTAGCAGCAGTTCTCAGATAATTTAAATTCAGTACTGAGTTAGCTGAACTAAAATTCCATCATTTTGAACATGTTTGTATTAATGTGCTGTTAGTGAAGCCACCAACTGCCTAGTAATACATACATAATATCATTCTTTGGATTTCATTGCAACAGTAATTAAATTTCAAGCTTTGGAAACGAATAGCGTTATTAAAAAATTGCACTGAAGAAAACTTAAGAACCTAACTAATAATTTAACTAGTGTGATTGAGATTTCTCGATTCTTAGTTAAAAGAATAAAAAAATGAAACAGGAGTGGATAAAAGTAGTTTATTTTTGTTTTCATTTGGATATAATCCATTTTAGCCCTGCATAAATAAAATTACAATTATTTATTTTGTAAAGTAATTGCCTTATTTTTTCATCTCGTGTACTATGCCATATTAAATTTGTTTTGAATAAATTTCTTTAAACTAGATTTAATAAATGATTAAACTTTTTCAACTTAAAATTTTTTTTTTTTTTTGAAGCCATTCCAACAAACCTTTCCATCAGTAGTTGCCGAATCCAAGTATTACTTATAAACCTGCAGTCTGCCTGAAAAAGTGGTTTTTCATGTATAAAAAACCTTGAGGGAACATAAAAATAAATAACTTTGATTACTACAAACCAATCCATCAATGTTAATGTTGAAAAAATTACCCGCAAAGCATCTATAATATCTGTAGTATATAATGGCGTTTTCATAGATAATAAAACATAAGAGTCGGTGAAGCAGTCTCCTTCAATCCTGAAGCAAACTGTTAATCTCTTTTTTGGCAGGAATTTAGCACAAAAAATGATAAATCACATAAAGGATGAAATTACCGTCTTTTACGTGCACCAAACATATGACATATCCCGGTGCTGCTCATCAGATGACTTCTTTTCATTTTCAGCGCTTCTTCCAATATATTTTTTAAAAGTATCTAGAATAATAATAACGACTAAATGAAACGATGAATCATTTCATATTTTCCGCAATATGAAACTGCATCAATAAAGTTAATAAGTCACTACTGATAAAAGAAATACCTTTGAGGCGTCGAGCAATATATTGCAAAGGTCGTCATTACACTGTTGCCATTTAAGTTTATTTTGTGAGACTATAAATGACAATCGTTTCCTGATCTGGAAGGAATTAGGAATAAGAAGTTACATTATCTACTGATATCGGAGAAACAAGAAAATTGTAGCATTGATATAAGAAATAAGATGTGACTTATAATTAACATTAAACTGATACAAATACTAAAAAACAATCATGGTTTCGGAACGAGTACTTGAATATGTTTCTACAAGATTATGTGTTAGAGCTAATTAATGGTTTACATTTAAGCTAGAGGCTGAAAGTTTATAAAATTCTAGCCAAGATGACATACATAATCTAGTTGATTCACTGTCCAACAAAAAAAACAAAGACACGTGAATGCTTCTCGTCAGAACAAAAGTTACCTTTTTAAAAAAGATAACTTCGTATCAGTTGCTTATCATACAATATTTAAAATGAATTAATTGTAGGTAAACCTGCTCCTTTGACCAATCCCATGTCTGCTCGTCAATATTTCGACCTGCTTCTGAAAACACAGTGGATCGCTGCTGAAAAGAATATAAGTCGACTCGATCCGCAAATAAATTCAAAAAAAACTGACCTGATTTTACAGTACAATATACTGAACGACTTGAAACCAAGCTTACCCCAATTTCATTAACGAAACTTTTAAAAACTTCATCGGTTACACTTCCTTTCTTCAATTTGCCAGAGGCCATACTGAATTCATTTACGATAATCGCTCCTAATCACCTTAATATTAAGAGCATGAACAGAAATATCAGAAACAGTGAGTACATCAGTTAAAATATGCTATTTTTGACTGAAAAAGTATGGAAATCCCACGGATAAAGAACGAGGAATTAAATGGTCATTCCAAATAGTCGAGATATTGTTGTAGATAATTTATTGCCTAAATATGAACATAAGTGGAAATGCTTCGCTGACAATTCTCAATGCTTTATTGACAATTCTCATCAACAACAGAACAAGATGTTCTTAGATCGAGCTAAGAAGTATGATATAATTTCATTCTACGTACTGCATTTCACCTTACAGCAACTGTTTCGACCAAAAAAGAATCAAGTTTTTATTTCCAAAGAAAAATTTTACAGATTAAACAAAAAAAAAAAAAAATCGACTTTCATTTAATAGGAAAATAAATTATGCAAAAGTTGCGAAGAAGAAAGAACTGTAAGTTGCTAATTATATATATAATCACTGACAATCAATACATTCACAGAATGGACTGTAAATGATCTTGACTTCAGCGATAGAATATTACAAACACTTTAATTTTACTAAATTGCAAATTTCGAAATTTGATTGATAGTAAATAAACAATCAGTAAGAGAACATCAAATTCCGATCGAGAATTATCAACATGAAAGCATGATTTTACATTAAAATCATATTGTCAGTCAACAAGCCATAGAATCAAAACTTGTTATCAAAGCATATATTAAAGGGTAAATTAAACAGACATAGTACACATTCATTACTCTCAATAACAAGGCCATTGAATGTACGTGATAAAAAGACACGGAATAATTAATTACGTTGAAATATATGGTATATAAGGATTGTAAGCATTTCTAAATGACCAAAATAAATGAAATATCTAAATGTAAAAGTTGCGAAAATTAATATTGAGAAAGCTATCTTCCTCACTGACTGCCTCACAGATTTTGACTTAATAATGTTTTAATGAATTCTACCGCACTAGTAAACTGAGTCCACCAATACGCTTCTATACCTGTTATTTGATTTGCATAAAATGCACCAATATATTGGATGTTTGATAATAAAGCCAATGGATTTGCCTGAAAAATAAATTTATGTAAGAAGTATGAAACCTAGAACAAGAGTTTTCGTTTTCATAGAAGTCTTACTTGTCGTGCACACACTTTATTTACATTTTCCTTGAAAACTCGAAACAAAAAATATTACGCTGTGCAAGCATATATCCATCTTCTTAATCGATTAATAAGCAGGCTCACTAATCATTCCTTTTATAAAAGAAATTAAACGACAAAAGGTTATTATTTCTATATGATTCTTAATTATGACATCTTTATTAATTTTCTTTCACTTTCTCTATGCGCTGCAACAGACGAATAAAAAAGAAATCTTACCTGAATAAGAACATAAACAAGTACAGGGGTAATATCATCTGCTGAAGCAGTTCCTCTCTCAGATGCAAGAATAATGAGATTTTCAATCGTTTCGCAGCATCTAACAATACAGGCCATCTTATCTCGTGGTGATTTATATGCATTTATAATTCCAATTTCTGCTTGAGCTGATGGCCATGGACATTCGCCACGTAATCTCTGAAAAATAAACAAATAGAGAAGAATGACTTCACGAGATTTTTTGTCCGATTTGAAAGCTCATGTTGAGACTGTGAAAAAATAAATTATAAATTCAAATACTACAAATGAAGATCAGCTTTTTAAATAAATACTTTTTTATTAGCATTTTTCTCAAAAAAATAAATAAATAAAAAGAAAACAAAGTTTCACCATTGCTATGTGCAACTGAGGATGATCCGGACTAATCTCCGCTGCCAATTTTTGGACTGATTTATGGAAAACACTGAAAATATACTTCATATATTAAACTAATGCTAATCCACTGAATTACTAATAAGTGAGGAAAGGTATAATACTGCTTTAAATAATGAAAAATCTACAGATCTGAAATATGAAGCAACCATTCCAACAGAAAGAAACCTGTCTCTACTTTGGTCGGCTTCACCATTCGGATAAAGTGCATAGGCGTACAGCTGAGCCATTAATGAACGTTCAATACTCTTCTTTACAAACGAGATTCTTTCTGCGTTTGCAAAATGCCATATTTTCTCATGCGGCAAGCGCTCATATAATGAATTCAAAGCACGCTCCAATACATCCGTTCTTTCATCCTGCAAAAATTTTGAAATTTCTTCAATGAGTAATAAGAATACTAACAAAGATATTCAGTAGAAATAATAATAACACGTATACCTGAGCTTTCAGAGTTTGAAATTCAGCAATAAATCTTCGTAGCTGTAAATCACGCTCTTCCAGATAAAATCGAACAAGCATGTTTACTAAGCATTCACCGATCAGCAATTTCTCTCTGCAATCCATCAGAATGGCATCACTGTCCATTTCCAATGCCTTAAACACCACTAGGGTCGCTGAGGTGATTACTGCTACTGTGGTACCAGAGATTCCTTTAGACCATTTATACCGAACTTATCCTATAGCTGTATTTCCACCTTTCATGTTCCCACGATTGACATAATTTAAACGCTCAAGTAAGAATTTAGCCAAAGCTCGACTTGTTTTAAATTTGTAAAACATATTTGCTGTATGTCACAACAAAGCCTCAAAATGATGAGATTAAAAATTAAAAAAAAGCGATGCTGCAAACCTTTGAAGGCGGATAGTTAATTTTTCTAGATTAGAACGCAACTGAAGTAGATTAAGACGAGATTGTTGTAGATAAAGCATATATGCAGTTCGCTTTCTGTGTTCTCCTTTTAGAGCTTTTAACAGTTTTCTAACCCTAAAAAAAAAAAAATCCTCCCACAGAAAAATGTATGCATCTTCTATTTCAAAATGCTATTCAATTAATCTGAAAGATTGTGAGAAAAAGATTATCGGTAGTTCTTAAAAAAGCAGGAAATGATATAATTTGAAGTGCCGAAATTTATTTCACATTTCAAAGTCTGTGATTCACATTCTAGGATACTGGAAACTTTTTTGAAGCCAAGTGAAATCAAGATAGAAATCTCAAAATTCCAAACAATTTTAAATAAAACATGTAACTTACGCTCTGTCATCGAAAGCAACTAAGCAGCGCATAACTTCCCGAATTTGTGCACAAAGAGCCTTATCCTGCCCATTGATGCTTTCTGCCAAGAGAATTTGCAGAAATTCTGTCAACTGCCGTGCATCATTCTTTCCACTACAATTGGTAAAGTGATGTGTAATCACTAAACTTTAATTATAAATTAGAATAAAACTTTAATTATAAATTAGCACCTCATCCTCATTTTGGATCTCCGTAGAATACTTTCACCCCCAACAGAAGATACTCCAGGTAATGAAGCTACTGAACTCAGCACTAAACGTAATTTTCGCTTAACATCAACAAAAGCACGACACTGGATAAGATTATCAGGATCGTAATACAATTCTGAATCTTCAGATGTCTTTTCAGTTTTCTCCTGGAATAGAGTGTAATTCATAGCAACGAAAAGTTAAAATAATGTAAATCTGAAAAATTCAGTGTTCAATTTCTCCACGTATCACAATACTCTTGGATTGAATAAAGCATTTTAATTTAAAGTTTACTTTTATCTTTTGCTGATCATTTCTATTCAAAAACAGATTATTTCCTTGAACAGAATATAAAGGGACTGCTTTTCCTTTATATTTATCTAGAATTTCATTTGCCGCTCGCTTAGTCAAATCTGAAGTGATATTCAATTCATCGAGAGAATGACTTTCAACAAATCGACCAACTCCTGCGCCTGAAATCAACTTACTTTATTGAAGTTAACTTAAAGAATTTTTATACAACACTGCTCATAGCATTATTTTTCCGCCAAAAAAATTTGCTATATTGCCAAAGGCAATACCTACCAAAAGATGCCGAGGAAGAATCTTTTTCATTAGTGCCTTTCAAAGATATGATTTCATTCATTGTTGTAGCTTGTGATAATGATTGGCGAAGTGAACTAACCACAGCGCCTAAATTAAAAAATCAAGCAGTTTCTCATCACCTTCTTTCTTGTCATTTCATTACTTATAAACGAAAGCCTACCCCATAAGCACTGTTTTCTACCTACAAAACTTTTATAATGCTTTGTTATATCGAAAACATCAAATAAATAAAAAAAAAAAACTATATAGCGATACCGCACCAATAAATTTAAATGAAGTTATTTGCAGGATACAAAATCACATAATTCTTAGAAAGCAATAAAAATATTTCACAAAGAATAATCTAATCTGCAGTGCGCTTGAAACACTTCCTTCCACCAATACCAAAATAGGGAAACAAATATAAAGAACCTTTTCTCATCTTCAGTGATTCGCCCACTTTATGCAAACCGTGAAGTATATTCATTTTTTTTCGCATCAGTGGACTCTCATTTTTTTCAATATCTTCATTCTGACATCCTTCAAAAAAGGGCAAAGCAATAAATTTCAGTCTAATGAGACAATTTAATAATGCAATTATAACATAATATTTGGTACTATATGATAAAAAATAAAATAAAATAATGCAATAAAACGAATCTGACACAACTTCGAACTTAAAGTTAGAAATCACAACAAAACTTACTCAGACGAGAAGATACAGAAGGAAAACGATAAGTTTTTGGCATGGCGCCACTATTAGCCCAATTCGCTCTTATAATCTCTTCATCTATTTTATCTTGATTGATGTGTTCGGTTTTCCCTATCTAAAAAAAGTGTAAAAAATACAGTATTCTCTTGATATTTTCTAAAATTTGTCACAGATTCCGAACGAATTTGGATTTATAATTTCGAAATAAAAGTAATACTGCCAAATAATCTGAAAGACTTCGGATTTCGAACAATAAACGAAAATCACCTTAGTTGAAATATGAAGGAATGAGCCAAATTTGCTGAACATATAAATGCTTACCACTGTACGTTCTTCATACTCATGACATTTTTCGGTTTTCCTTATATTTGCCATAGTAACATCATTTTTTGATGAATTTATTAAATCGTCATTGGTCGGAATAACATTTGATCCTGCTTCTACATCATCATTACAGAAGGAACCTGCTGTTGCCATTACTGAAGCAGCTGGACTGGTCGGAGCTAGTTCACCTACACTATTGCGAAAAGACGGTATATAATCACCAGGTAACGATGAAAGTGCGTCATCATTAAGATCCCTGAAAATTTAATTTAATTTCTCTTAAGAATCATCCAAGAACCAGTTCTGAAACAGCCATTTCATTAATTTGAATAATAACAGTGCGTCTGATGATTGCAGCAAAAACATTATCAAAAAGATGCTAACTTAGAAAATTCAGAGTCGACATCAGATTTTGAGTAAAAAGAACTTCCACTAGACTGACGTCTGAGACGTTCACGGCAGTGGCCGCTTGATGCTGAAGCTACCAGATTCACCTGGTTTAATTCACGAAATATTGACGCATCAGCTGATGGTGTAGATACTGGTTTTCTGGAAGAATAGATGCAGAAATTGTTGCTTAGAACCTATTTGTAGCATTTTTGAAAATTTCCAAATATTATTTCTGATATTTCGAAAATTTAAAAGAATGTAGGAAAGTATATACTTTGTAACATGTTGAAATGAGAAATTGTTTCCTCTAGAAGCCTCATTTTGAATTTGTCCTCCAAATGCTGCTTGAGTAGCAGCGCTCCCACCTGCTATCATGCTGCTTCCACTACAAGCAGAAGCTAACATCGCTGCATTTGCACTACAGCTAGTAGCTGAAATACGGAGAGTAAATACAATTATTTCCACATCAGTCCAAAAAAAAAAAAACTCGTCATTACGAATAATACCGAAAATGCAATTCTGATGTGAAAATTAATTTTCTTATTCTTGGAAATTCTCTGACAAATTTTTAAAAAAGTGTAAACCAGATGCATTATCGGCACCATCAGGATCATCAATCATTAATAAATCGTCGTTTCTTTGAACAGGATCTGCCTCAGAATCACTGGCCACTGCATCTACAGACCACGTATCACTTCGATCTTCCCCATTGCCTGCCACTGCTAAACATGCAATAGTATTGCCAATGGTAGATCGTTGTGAACCCGTTCCTGTAAAAACACTTGATGTCATATCATGCAAAATCTTCTGAAGACTGACAACAATACAAAATCCGCGCAATATATGCTTTAAGTTGCTACATTATTAAAGCATGAAAACAATTATTTATATAAAATAAAGTAAAATTAAAACATACTGTTTGGCCTACTTTCATTTCGAGGCTCGCCAACCTCTACAACTGCGGGTAACACAGAGGGAGCAACGGTAGACGTACTGCTGTCTCCTTCTTGTCTAGTATCAAAACCAAAACCTTCCGTATCTGACGGCAGAACATCGGTGGACCAACTTTCACTTATAAGTGAATGTGTTTCATCACCTGAAACTGCATACTGTGAAAACCAGAATTGCAAAAACAATAAACAGTGAGAAATTTTCCAGACAAAGTTAGATAAAATCAAACGCTACATAAAACTGAAACAGAATCTTGATTTAATAGTTTCAGTACTATACTAGTAATAACTAAGTTTTATATTTAAAAACTAATTTAAAAATATGAATGCTTCCCTAAAAATACCAACAAAAAAAGATGCACCAACTAAAATTCTATAAATTTTAAACAAAATTATGAACATACGGTATTTATGACGACTTTCTCCTTGTGGAGGCAAACAAAATTTTCCGAATTTGTCCTCGAGACCTTCAGTATTTTCGCGACGAACAGTTACTGGCAGATTCGGAAGATTGTGTTGGCAAGCATTATTATTATTTTCTTGTCTTGCATTATTAACATTTTCTGCAATAATGAATTTTGCAGTCAGCTTGAAAAGACCATAAGTGTTGGAAAAGAACTTCTCATTTTATCACGTAAGAGATCAATTTCAATTATTTTTTTTTTTATTACCCTGATTATTAATTTAATTATTTATACTAAAACTAGAACTTATTTCTTCAAGCTAATGATTGATAAACTATATTTTAATTTGAAAGAGTCTCTATTTTATCTCAAGTCTTAGCATTAAAAATATGCTTAGAGGATAAACGACAATCTGCTAATCCCACCTTTTAACTTACCACTATTTGACGGTGCAGCTGACCGAACTGAACGCGAACCACCCTGATTGGAAGCTGGATCACTGACACTTGGTGAACCACGACCGGAAACATTTGTACTACTAGGAACAACATCACTAAAATTGTCCGGTAAAGTTGATATATCTTCAGCATCATCATCCATTCCATCAGCATTACCTTAAAAAAGCGAATTTAAAAAAATGGACTGAGTCAACAATAAGAAGACAGCGCAGATAAAGAAAATAAATGTTTGGAATAAAATATCAGTTTGTAAGACATTTGAAAGCAATCCGAAACTTTTGTAGAGGAGGTAAAACATGAATAACCGAATTTGATTTACCTTCAATAGAAGATGATAAACTTGCTGCTTCTTCATCGTCACTTCCACCATCAGTCGTATGATCTGAAAGCATGCCTGGTTTAATTTAAAAATTTTTGGGAATAAGCAAACCTATATTTGAAATATAACAAATTAGTACCAATGCTTTCAGTATCAACAAAACGAGTTCGCTTTTCGGCTGATTCATCCGATATTTTATGCTTTCGTACTCGCTGCGGATTTTGAACTGATTCCATGAATTTTTCCTCAGAACACATTCCCAACGGTTCTCTCTCTTCACCAAGGGGAAATATAAGCACCTGAAATGATTATCACAAATTCAAATGTAAAATTTGAAAAATGAAGATCATAACCGGGTTCAAAAATGTTTCCTTGATTTATGTTTAGAGATCTCTGCTTCATTGCGGACTAATGATATAAATTTCTTTCATAATTACTCAAAGTAAACATAACAGCACCTCAATATTTTTTACTTGAATACGATTTGACTCAATAGGCTCCATGGACTTGAAATGTTTGGATCGGGAACCTTTCTGATCACTGCTTTCAGCTGAAAATGTCATTCTTTTCTCGGTCTATGATATTAAAAAACGTCAATATTTTTCAAAATTTCTTACTTAACATCTTGGCGTCACTAGAAAAAGAATCTGTATTTCGGTCGTTCGACTGATTCTTCTGAAATTGCGAATAATTAAAATCATTTAATCCGAAATAAATAAATCTACGCGAACATGAAACTCAAAGAATGAAATCAACATCGACGTTTAAATTTTATAGCAAATTTAAAACATCGAAAAGTAATTATCTGTTTGATCTGCCATCATTTTTTCGATACATTCTTGATATAAAAAGAAAATCTTTGAATTATTTCATGAAAACTAACAATCCCAACATTTGATATATCACTTCGTGCAAGTCTTATTGGTAATCGTCGCAATATTCCAGTTAACACACGTCGCAGCGATTCATCACTCAAAGAATTAATTGCTAAACAACGAACAGCACTAATCTGTAACAACTCGTTTAAAATATTTGAAAGCATTTTTTACTATCTTAAACATCCACTATTAAAAAATAAAAATTTGTCAAAATAAAAATGGATGAAAAAGGAAGCAAAAAAGGAGAAAGATAACGAAAAAGGATGATATCTGTATTTTCAATGTTATGCAATATCGTAATTTAAAATGCGATAAAATTTTAGTTAATTTAAAGCCAAAATCTGAGGTGACAGAAAAATTCTACTACTTACCAAAGAATCCAGTTCTGCAACAGTACCTACAAACATGCGTCGGACAAACTGTTCAACAACTTGGGGTGGTGATTCAGTACTGATCGCGCATATGTTTTCTATTGAATCACCACGTGTTGTAAGGATATGTTGCATCACACCCGACATCGACTGCTAAAAGAGAACGTACTATAAGTGGACTCTAAAATAACAGTATTAGTATTTACAATTCTTTAAAGAGTTGTGTTTATTTAAATAAATGCTTGTTTCCATTCAGTGATATCATTCCTCTAAAATTCAAGACTGTAAATACTAAAAAAATATAAAACAACAATTACTTGATCAAACTGAGAATAAAAATGCGCGATATGAGTAGAAGGAGGCTCAAATGGAGCAATAGCTAGTGTCTGCAAAATTTGTCCGATCTGCATCAAATTGAACCTATAATATTTCACCATTAATAAATAAGAAATAACAACAACATAACTAAATTAAACTTAATTGACAAGATATTCTTTTTTTAAGCATAGAGTTTGTCTGATCAAAATCTTCAAGATCTGCGTTACCAAAGAAAAACTTGAAACAATATATTTTACTGTTTAAAAATAAATTTGTTTACAAATAAATTTGGATGTATGAGATAAAACACTAAATAGTAAAAAATGAACTGGAAAGATAAATGAAAATACAAACATTATATGTATATTTATTTTACTTTTCCAAAATATTTTCACCTTGCAATGTACGTTACTGGAGTATCTGATATAATTCCAAGCGTTTCAGGATTTGCAATAGCAGGACAAATAAGGTACGTAAAAATCAAATCTGTACAAATCAATGTTGCCTGCAGTATTTTAGTATTGAATATTGAGTTCCCAAAAGAATATAAGAACAGGAAAATGAAAGACTGTATCAAGTTGATTGCACACCAGTTGATTCATAGAATTTCGAAAGTCAGTGCATTAAGAAAAGGATAATTAATACCTGTTCACGACTGAGTTTTCTCTGATCAACTAAAACAGTGTAGAGTCGTCGAACAATGCAACTTAAGCTTTGAGGAAAGCAAGACATTACATCTGTTATTGCTGAAAAAAAAATCATTAGATAATTGACAATAAAATAATTCATAAGATAGGTATGCTCAATGAATTACCTCGAATAAATCGGTTTGCAACTGATATCAATTTTGATTCAACATATCGACGATGAGTTGTTAATTTTTGCAAAAAAGTAAGCGAATTTTCATCTTCACCAAAACTAAAAAAAAAAAAGAAAAATGTCTCAGCAAAAATGTCAAACTCTATATATTATCAAAATGATTGAAGTTAATAATGAAATATTAGACAAAAAAACTTTCTGCACATACCGTCTTCTTCTTTCTTCTACTGGAAAACGTATTAATGTTTTTGTGGGTTCGATATCCAAAAAAACATCATCCTGAGACAGCACGAACATTACTGGGTCGTGTAGAGCTGCTGTCAGAAAAATCTAAATCAGATATACTGTCAATCTAGGTTTTATTTCATCAAGGACGAATTTTATTCTCAGCGAAAATGGTAAGTGACATCAAACCTTCGCAGAATACATTCCTTCAGAGAATAAACGATAAAGCTGACAAAAAGAGACATTTCCTCGACGCAATAATAATCGTGGATCGGAATGTGAAGCCAACTGAATATCCAACAAATGGAAAAGGATTTCCAACACGCGATGTTCATCTTCCGGAAAAACTGCACATCCATATAAAAGGCTGTAGACACATGAAACCAACTCAGCAAATGGTGAATCGTTGTTCTAAAATTTTAGCTTTGACTAATTTTATATAGATTTCGAAAACAGCGAATTTGTTTTGAAGGCACGCTCGACATAACAAACAAGTGATATGGGATGATGTCTGGAAATTGAAGGCATATCTTTTTTAACCGTGCTTGTTCACAACTAATACTGATGTTTAAGCTCAATGAGCAATTTATGATATCAAAGTAAAGGGAGTTTTTCACATTATAAATAAAAATGATTTTTTTATGATATAGAGATATGATTGATACCTTCAACGTTTGGTCAGCAGTATGTAATATTTCAGCTACTAAATTCGGTGAGTTCAATAGCAAATTCAACAATTCCGTAACGGTACTGTAATGTTGTCCATCAATACGACGATATCCATCAATAAAATGGGCAGAGTCGAATTGGGAAGTTAAAAAACAACAGTTTTCGGGTCGAACATCCGGATGGGAATTGATAAGACGCGACAAAATTGTCTGAAACTTATCCTTCTCAAGCTTTGGGTCTACCGCAATATGCCAATCATCACCAAACATAAAATCTTCTTCCATCAGTGTAATTAAGTTCAGCACATCAAAATGAATATTCCTTACCATGTAAAAAATTAACCATGTAACACTAAAAAAAAGAAAAAAGACATTTAAAAAGAAGGTAAATACATTAAAAATATCTCAATCAAATAACGACTTATTATATTGTTATGCAAAGGAAAACGTTTACTGTCGGAAAAACTTACTTGCTCTTGTCTGCATATCCAGGCTAGATGTGCTAATTCACTTTGTGCATTATCGACTTCTTCGTTAAGTCGTTGCAGAGTGTCCAATTCACTGGCTATAAGTAATTTCTCGGATCGTAACCTATCACAGAGCATCGTAAGCGTATCCAATCCTGAGTGTTCACTACACAAATCCATCTTGCCGATCCTTTTCAACTTGAAAAATCAAAATTTTTAGAAAAAAATAATACTGATAACTGAGTTTTCCATCAATCAAAAATATATATGGAAACTGGGATTGTCGCCATCAAAACAAGCGACACTTCCAAATAACTGGATTAATAATTAGTTCCAACACGAATAGACATTACACAAGACAGAACTCTAATCCTCTGAAAAAGATTCAAAAGTTCCAATTGTTCTATTCCATACATCTTTTGTTCAGTTCCAATTGTTCTATTCCATACATCTTTTAATATATCTGATATAATGTCATAAAAAAAAATAATAATTGCCACTGGCAATCCAAATTGGCCACAACAACGAACAGCGACTAATCTAATTTATTCCCAAAATAAACATTGCTCATTACACTCAGTTCATAAATTATTTAAATATATACATTCCGAGAATTCACATTTATTTCGGACTTCCAAAATATCGCAAGACAATTGTTTATACTACAATAAAAGACAATTCCTAAAATTCAGACAAAATCAGCACGTGGCAATTCCTTATCTACATTTTTAGCATGATAATCAGATATGCGATGCTCAATTTCCGATCGAAAATGGCGAATTAGACCCTGAAAAAGATTGAAAATACACTAATTTTATTATTCAATTATCTTACTCTGCTAGTCAATTATCAATTATCACTGGCATCAAGACTTGACTTGCATTAAATATAGTCGCTTTTCTTAAATTTGTAGTGCTTTGACACAGTTTGTTTCTGACCCTAAAGGTAAAATAGATAGGGAGGAAGATTTTTCAAGAGCACTATATAATATAATTTAACGATCATAAACTCACTTGTACAGGCCATGCTGCTGCATCACCGAGAGCACAAATTGTATGTGCTTCAATTTGCTTACTTATTTCCCACAAACTATCGATTTCACTAGCTCTTGCTTGACCTTTTACAAATCGCCACATCACAGAATTCAACCATTTGGTCCCTTCTCGGCATGGAGTACACTAAAAAACCCATGTTGGTTGTTCTTTCTCAAAGAAGTCCGTGAATGTGGTTCGAATCCATAATTTAAAAATTAAAGAAACAAATTCCTATCAAACATATCAACCTGTTACTTCAATTTGAATAAATCTATTTTTTTAGTATTAATTTCAAGTGAATTCCTATCAGTCCTCTGATTATAAAAGGAAATTCGACCAAACATTTAAAGTGATATTACCTTTTAAAAAGTAACCAATTCTATTGCTGAAGAAATGAATCTTATACCTGTCCACAACTTTCGTGTCGATAAAAGTATGAAAGTCTGGCAATACACTTCACAATATCAACTTCCTTATTCATAACAATTACTGCTGCAGTTCCCAAGCCAGTTTGTACAGCGACCAAAGCATCGTAATCCATAAGAACTGTTTCGCAAATACTTCAAAATAATTTAAATTAGTATAAAATGGCCCATATGTGCAGTATGCATGGAAACCTAAACAGTACTTCTTCGAAAACAAAGTCCCATTCATGTTATAGCACTCATTTTAAAATAACATAATAGTAGCCAATGTGTACAAAACTAACTCTTTAGGAATCATTGGAACTGATGAACCACCCGGTATTATAGCCATGAGATTATCCCATCCACCGATAACACCTCCACAATGACGTTCGATTAATTCTTTCAGTGGAAAAGACATTTCCTCTTCTACAGTGCATGGATTTACAACATGTCCTGATATACAATAAAGCTGAAAAAAACCAATTTAATAAATCAAATTATTCATCACTAATTTATTAGTATGCTGACTAATTGGAAATCAAATTCCGAATACCAGTTACCTTTGTTCCATGATTGCGCTCACGTCCAAATGAAGAATACCATGCAGCTCCACGTTTACATATAGCAGGTGCTGCGGCAATAGTTTCGATGTTGTTTACTGTAGTCGGACAACCAAATAAACCGATGTCAGCTGGAAATGGTGGTTTCAGACGTGGCTTACCCTGTTTTCCTTCGATAGATTCTATTAAAGCCTGAAAATTTTTGCAAAAATTTCAACAGATTTTGCGATATTATTGCAGAATTGAAAAACTTGGAACAAAAGAAATTAAAGAAAAATTTTCTTCAGTAAAACTAACCGTTTCTTCACCACATATGTAGGCTCCAGCACCTCGGTGAACAAATACATCGAAATCATAGCCTGTATTGCAACTATTTTTGCCAATAAATCCAGCCTAAAAAAGAAATTGTCAATACTGAAAAAATAAAAAAAAATGAAAAAAGACTGCATTTTTTTGCATGCAGATATATATTTAATCGCCGTGTAATAGAGAACTCTGCATTGGCAAGCGTAATTTCCAGATCCGAGATATATTTTATTATTTTGTAAGAGCGAATCCGACTGGGATCTCATGTTAATATATTTTGATGGTTAAAGTCGATTTCACTACCAGCACCTATAGCAGTAATACATGGACATCTTGAATCATAACTCACAATCTTACTTTGTAGGCTTCATGTATAGCTTCTTGTAATATACATGCTTCATTGTAGAATTCTCCTCTTATATAAATATATGCAGCACGAGCGCCCATAGCATAACCAGCAATTAAAGCACCTTCGATCAATTTATGCGGATGATGACGTATCACTTCACGATCCTTACATGTTCCCGGTTCTCCCTCATCTGCATTAATGCACAAATATTTCGGCCTAAAAATACTATTACCGCTTAATTTCTGCGTTCATTCATATTTAAAATTCAGAATTCATAACGCTTGTAAATCTATAAAGTTGCAATATATATTTAATCCAATAGTGAAGATGCTAAAGCACTGTGGACAGAGAAAACAAGAAAAGAGTTATTCGAAAAAATAAAGACACAATTATTAGAAACAAAAATGAAACAATAATGGCTTATCGACTTCACTGTGAAAGTTGAAACGACCAACCTGCCATCGAATGGACGTTTCATGAAGCTCCATTTCATGCCCGTTGGAAAACCAGCGCCACCACGACCTCTCATGCCCGACGCGCTCATTTCTTTGATAATCCAATCCTGACCTTTTAATAATACCTCCTTCGTCTTGTACCAGTCTCCCTAAAGATTAATTTTTTTAAGTTACTCCTAAACTTTGAAATTTATTTTCGGATAATTTGCTCCATTCAAATACTGAACAAATTACAAGCTTCATTGCTGATTTTAGCCGGAAATCATATCTGCCATAAAGATTAGTAAAAATGCGATCTTCATCTTTCAGTGGACCGAATTTTGTCTTCTGCGGCTTCTTTGATTCATTTTTAGCTGTAGCCGTTTTACTACGGATACTAATCGAAACAATTTCTGGAAGATATATTATTAATCAAGTTAAATCTTGCATAAATGCTTAAAAAGAAATTAATTAAATTTCCGTATCAGTATTAATATTAATATGAGAACACTATCAAATTATACCCAGTAGGCTGTAGAGAATACGTATCATGAAAAACATAATAGGACAACCATGTGAATGACTAAGAACAATTATTTAAAATGTATGCCTCCAATTTTAATGATGGGATATTACCAGCAAATTAATTTTTAATGACTTTAAATGTTCTATTTAGTTCAGAAGCTCTTAAATGTTCCATTTTTTTTTTCTTAAAATGAAAAAAAAAATTACCAACTCTGTTCACAGGTGACTTCGTAAGGAGGCTAAAGACCATAGAAGCCATCTAGAAAATGCAATCGAATCTGCGAATCACAATTAGTATGAAGAGTATTTGTAATAACTATTATAACAGCAAAGACTTTTTCTTCCAAAAAAGAAATTCGAAGACGAATTTAGTCGCCATTAACTATATCATATTTTTCTTTTTTGATAATTTCCTTTTTAGTGATATATGTGAGCATTTAAGGAATTAATTACTAAGACAAAATACTAAGTGCAAAACGTTTGTAATCCACAATAATCGAAAACACTTATAAACTACCCAACAGCTTCTGTTTGGTGAATTTAGATTTTAACAACACATTTCATTGGAATATTAATTTTACGCATCAGTCAGGCTTTACATGCTGCGAAGTATCTGATTTGAATATTTTTAAATAGATTCAGAATTGTCACTTATAATACTTCTGAACATAAGTTTATTTCACATTCAACTCAAGATTTTTGCAGAAATCGTTACTATAAAGAAAGAAAATTTATATCACTTAGTCCTATTTTATCATGAAAGGGTCAATGGAAGTTGTGGGAAAAAATCCGAAGGATGACTTATTATGGGCAAGGAATATTAAAGGTCAAGAAGCACGAAGACAGTTTCAAATGGATCAACAATGACAAACATGTTTACCATCACAAGGGATCACGTTTATCAACAAAAGACAAACATGTTTCCCGCCAAAACCGTGAACATGTTTAGAGCCAAAAAATAAACATTAAAAGATGAACAGTAAATATGGATCCGATTAACAGATAAAAAAAACGAGGTTGACCAATAATGAGATGACTTAGAGATCAGGAGAGGAAGAGGAGTTAAAATCCCAAAAGGATTTAAAGGTTTGGATTTAAAAAATTCGAGCAAGATCAGTTTCCAGCAAGAATTTTTCCAAGCTTTCTAATTGATGCAGCGATAGTTTTACAACGACACGAGTCCAGAATTGAGTCGATGATGACAGTCCAGAATCGACGCTCGTGTCGATGGGGAAGATTATTCCAGTGATCAGTTTGCTTGGATATTCTCTATTGTTTGTTGCGAAAAGTTATTTACAATGAACAAAGCTTTCTCAACAGGATCCGTCCCTGTTACACAAAACATAGGGGATTTTTCCGACATCTACTACTAACTTAGCTGAATCACAAATAGCATCGAGAAGCAATCCCAATCTAATTAAACTACAAATCAAATAATACAACATCAATCAATTAGTTTCTTTTTTTACCCCAATAGAAATGGACTATTCATATCATGAGATCAGCCGGGGATGGAATATTCATATCATAAGGGAATCACGGGGGTGGACTATCCATATCACGACCATGACGATATACTTGAAGAAACAAATACTATGGAAGGTATTACTGAAATTTGATAAAAATTGACCACAGAATGTGCTTCACATCCGCCACCTATCTTCATCAACAAACATTTAACAATCTTCTGTCCCACAGTTACGGCCGCGGCCACGTAATATGACGATGTTTGAAACTATTGATTGTTAAAGAGATGAAATATGGCTGAAGGTGTTAGGACGGTCAGTTGAGGAGGGAAGAGTCATTCAGATTAGGATGGGTTATTTGAATCGATATTGTTAGCGAATGTGAGTTCATCGATTATATTTAGTTTTATCATATTTATATGAATTTGAAGGACTTGGAACATTGTCATTATGGCATCGTTACAAGCACACGAAGACAGTGACGATAATCTCTATCCTATTGCTATACTTATTGATGAATTACGTAACGAAGATGTACAACTACGTTTGAACAGTATACGTAAATTGTCAACTATTGCGCTCGCACTGGGTGTTGAACGTACACGTGGCGAATTAATTCAATTTTTAACAGGTATATTTTGATGATTTGGCCTATTTAGAGAATAAATATTGTTAGCTAATTTGTTAAAATCAGCGCTAATATTTTGCTTTAAAAATTGAATTTGGATAAATATTTAGAAAAGTATTGAAATGGACTTTATTAATAATTCTTCTCTCGTCTAGGAATAATTGAAAGTTTAAAGACACGACCTGTCATGCTGTTTTGGATTTATTTGTTATAGATACTATCTATGACGAAGATGAAGTACTTCTTGCTTTGGCCGAGCAGTTAGGCAACTTCACGCCATTGGTTGGTGGCCCAGATTATGTGTTTTGTTTACTTCCACCACTTGAAAATTTGGCTACTGTTGAGGAAACTGTAGTACGTGATAAAGCTGTGGAAAGTTTGCGTAAAATTGCTGATAAACATTCAAGTGCCGCTCTCGAAGAACATTTTATTCCAATGATCAGACGTTTAGCTACAGGTTGGATTTTCTTCATTTCTAGCATGTTTTAGTTTTTTCCTTTTCTTCATAAATAAGCAAATATTTTATGTTTTATGTATTTTTTGTAAGTGTATATGTATATTTATTAACAACTAACTAAACTTTGGCTGTACAATAAAAAGAACATTGGCTAGAGTAAATAAACTGTTTCAAAGGACAGTGATATAAATCTCTAGTATAATTTTTTGTATAATAGTTCGCTTTTATAGTTACGAAATTCTAAAAATAAAAAGACGTTTTTTTTTTTGTATATTCGTAAGCGTTAAAATGAGTATATCTGTCATCGTTGACATGTTTATAGCTTGGAATTCTATTAATTTATTGTAGGAGATTGGTTCACATCACGCACCTCGGCTTGCGGACTCTTCAGTGTTGCTTACCCTAGAGTGAGCCCTGCTATAAAAGCCGAGCTTCGGAAGTAAGTTATGTATATAACAAATGCATTTTGTTCTCATATGTGAAAAACTTGTTAATTTAATCGATGAAAATTTTTTAGTTTATTTCGGACGTTATGTCGCGATGATACACCGATGGTACGACGTGCTGCAGCTTCAAAATTAGGGGAGTTCGCCAAAGTTTTTGAAGCCGATTTTCTTCGCGATGAACTTCTTCAGATGTTTATGGATTTGGCTTCAGATGAGCAGGTTAAAGATTTACATGATAGTTGTAATTTTGAAAAAAATAGTGTAATGGGAATAAACTATAGAAAAATTGCTTATAGGATTCTGTGCGACTATTGGCAGTTGAAGCATGCATTTCTATTGCTGCTCTGTTGACAGAAGAACAACGCAAAGAGCTCATCAAACCAGTTCTTATCAATTTAATTGAGGATAAAAGCTGGCGTGTGCGTTATATGGTTGCTGAAAAATTTACTGATGTAAGTAATCCCATGTGTAATGACAACAATTGGAAAACCTGTTGACATTCTTGTTGGTAGATAGATTTAAAGGAATAGCTCAATGTTTAAATTATTGAAGTTTATATGAAAAGTAAATGCAGAGCCGAATTTAAGATGCAGTCGTAAATATAATATTTAGAACATTCTGTGAAATTAATCATCTCAGTCTGTCGAAGTTTAACTAATAATATCTTAGGAGTAGGAAAATATCAGTAGCATTTATCGTGATTCTGTTTTTAATCAAGTCAAAACTAATAAATAACATCTTTGAAAAAGATAAGTTTAATGTTGCCTTTTAAGATACAATCTGCTGTTGGCAAAGACATAACAGTAAACGAACTTCTTCCGGCCTTCAGCAGTCTTCTGAAGGATATGGAAGGTGAAGTACGTAGTGCAGCTGCTGCAAAAATACAAGGTAATTTCTTTCACTTTCGGATTTTTTTTTTTTTTAATATATATTTTAATTTTTTGAACTATAATTTTGTATTATCATATTTTTTAGCTTTTTGTGCTGCACTTCCTGCAGTTGGTCGAGAAAAGGCAATCTTGACCCATGTTTTACCTGTTGTGAAAGAGCTTGTTACCGATCCAAATCAACATGTGAAAACAGCACTTGCATCTGTGGTCATGGGCTTAGCTCCAATACTTGGAAAAGATCTCACGATGGAGCATCTTCTGCCAATTTATTTGACTCTTCTGCGTGATGAAACTGCTGAAGTCCGGCTAAATATAATTTCTTCTCTAGATAAGGTTTATTTTTACAAAATAATTTTATGTAATTTATATAACAATTAGTTTTTGCAGATTTCTGAATCTATTATTTATGAAAAATTGGTAAATAGTAATTCTCTTAAATAGCGATTTAAGAAATATTTGGTGTAACTGAACAAATGATTCTTCGCATCGTATTATATTGTTTTTATTTACAGGTTAATGAAGTGATCGGTGCGTCGCAATTGTCACAGTCCTTATTACCATCAATTGTAGAATTAGCTGAAGATGGCAAATGGCGAGTGCGTCTAGCGATTGTTGATTTCATGCCATTGCTTGCCGCTCAGTTGGTAGGGATTTTAACCATGAGTTTTATCTAAAAGTTATTTTAAAAAATTTTGTTTTTTCAGATTTCATTTGAAATAAATTTTCATTAAGATGCGTAAAGTTAAAGCATATTCGGCTCATTATTTTTATAAGCAGAACAAATATTGGTTCAAGTTTTGACAATTAAATCTCTTTATTTTGTTTGCTCCTTCAGGGACAAGAATTTTTCGATGAAAAACTACTTCCGCTTTGTATGGCTTGGCTAACCGATCATGGTAAAATTTAAATCATAAATGGAAAACTTCATTAATTTCCTACTGTTGACATAAATTAAAAAAAAAAAAAAAAAAAGGAAAAAAAAACTTTATACCAATAAATTTTGAAAAAGATAAAAAATAAAAAAAAGAAGTGAAAATCATTTCTTTGTTTCAGTTTATGCCATACGCGAAGCAGCGACAGGAATCCTGAAACAATTAACGGAAAAATTTGGTACTGAATGGGCAATGAAGCAAGTGGTGCCGAAGGTATAGATATTTTCTTTGGCAAAAAGTAGATGGCCTAGTTTTCATGGTCTTTTCTGTCAGTGTTGATTAATTACTTGCATAATACATAATTAAATAATAAGTCGAAATGAAACTCTACACGTTTTTTATTGCATAATTCTGGAAATTTTAATTACATGTACTTTTGATCTACTGGCCTTATTTGTCAGCAGTACATGAATATGCTTAATTCATAATTTACTTTTATCATTCCAGGTGACAGCACTTGCAAGCGACACAAACTATTTGCATCGTATGGCGTGCTTATTTTGCTTTAATACTCTTTGTGAAGCTCTCGGCGCAGAGCATACTGTTAAGGAAATTTTACCTGTAGTTCAACAGGTTCCAGTTTATACTCTTCCTCAATTTCCATTAAAATTTCTACAAACTGCTTTTATGAAATAACAATATTATATATATCATTTCTCGAATTAGAAGTCTACTCATGTGCATTTTTTCAGCTTAGCGATGATCATGTTCCAAATGTCAGATTCAATGTTGCTAAAACTCTTCTTCGTATTGGTAACACAATTGATCAAGGGTATATATATATATATATATATATACTTTTTTTTTGTATAATCGTAATAAATTGACGCGCAACAAAAGGCCCTAGATTGCTGAGATGTTTGAATCATCATTTGAAAATTCCTGCTAAAATGAATATAACCAAGGTTTTCAATTGGAAGTCGGAAAATATTTATATCCAGCAAGTTATTTCTATTTTCTAGAGTAGTTAACAATCAGATCAAACCCTTACTAACTAAGATGTGCAATGATAGCGAATTCGACGTCAGATATTTTGCGGACGAAACACGAATGGGTTCGTTTTCCTTTATTTTAATGTTTTTCATTATTAATCTACCGCCGAATAGATGGATTAGATTATTAGTATTAAGATGATAATGCATGATCTCATCAGCTGTCAAGTCTTGCCAAGCAGGATATAGACCATCAGGTTAAAACGGATTTTGGTGTATAGCAGCAGGAGCAGGTTTTCCTATCTATGGATTCAATACCAAGGCACATATTATTTATATTAAAAACTTTATTTCAAACATTTTCATGTTAGAACTTTTGTTTCAGCATTGGGATTGACAACTTAATTTTGAAGAATTCGCGTAAAATTTGTGAAATTTGAGAATCGTTTCTTATTTTTACAGTTTGAATAACAAAAGTTCTTGTTTTGATTCATAAAATATGGTTTATTTAAGTGTTACACCAATAAAATCTGGCAAATACTTCTTGCAAATTCCAATTCTATTCCACTCGTCGCATGAAGTTCTAAGAACTGCAAATCATTTGTAAATTGTTTGCGATTTTATGTATTCTATTCCTTTGTTTTTTGCTCTGTACTTATCATGAAAATTGTTGCAATAAAATACTTTTTTGTCTTGAACGATGTTGCCGGTTCAGTGCGAAGGAGTAACACTATCTACAGATAACAGGAAATTAAGTGGCAGATATTCCCATCATTCATGAGTAGACGGAAAGTTCTTAACGTAATACCTCGTTTCATCTACACAGTGATCTAAAAACGTCAGGAAAACTTTGAATTATCTTGATTTATAGCATACTATGCCACGATTTTCTTATCTGGTGTATAAGCTATACATAATATAGCTTTGTTATATGTCTCTGAGAATCTTCAGAAACTAAGCCAATTTTGAGAGAATTCATGTCACGATAAGCATAATTTTCTCGACTTTCCCATTACATATGTGTTTAATCGTTTAAAATTTCATCTTCCCTAGAATTCAAAAAACAACGTTTCGAGCTTTTTATTGACATATATCGGAATCGTCAAAGAGAAGAAAATCTCATGATTTAGTTAGCAAGATATAGGCCATTCGCAGTTTGTTGGCTATTTGGCAGCAAATTATTGAGATATGGTGAATTTTTAGACTAAAACATGGAATTCTTAGGATATTGTTTTAAATGAAATCAAATTCCATTATTGTAAGTTGTAGAGCTCTTCGTCTTCATAATTCATCCAAAATATGAATTTTCTTTTAAAGTTCTAGTAATTCGTATAAAGACGACTAGCAACACGAGAATAAGTAGGATGGTTGGTATATCGTGAAGCGTACAAATAATCACCTCTCATAGAAGCCGAACTGAGGTTCAATTCTTTTTCTCGACGTGATTGCCATGTTGGCGATAACCAGTACCTGTAGCAATGCTTATTATATCAACAGTATCACTAAAGGGATAATATGCAGAAAAACGATTCATCAAATCCTTTGAAAGCATTTTTGAAACTTTTTTTTTGGAATTTCTAATCTTTTTAGATTAAGCAAAAAAAAAAAAGAAACTTTATTTGAAAAAACTTAAAAACTCTTACTTGGATAACGTGCCGACAGTCATACATCGTTTCTTATACATATTCACCGCATCTTCTATAGGCATATACCTGGTTTCAATTGCAATACGTTAGACAAAAAAACAGAGAAAAAACTGATGTACTAATTGTCATAAATTAGGTTAAGAATTGGAATCGAACATTGAACTGATCATTCAACAGGTCATTTTAATTACTGCATCTAAATCTTCTACTTATCAGCTGTCCTTCAAATATTGCTAGCTCATGCAACTTACCGTACATAATTTCGTACGGGAGTAATTGGACGTTCAACATGTGTGGTGTAGCTAGATGATGTTGTAAAATGTCCCGTATTATAGGCATTTGGTCGGCCTTCCAACCATCGTTTCGTTCTCAAATCTCGCATACTGTAATTCCTAGTTGACATCTGTAATTAATCACAAAAAGATATATAGTAGATTGGTTTAAAAACTTAATTCTTCTTCACATCTCTCCTCTTCCTCAAGAAAGCAATAAAACGAAGGCTCACAAAGACTCGAAATATTCTCCCTTCTTCATTGTTGTATTAAATTTCTAGCATGAGAAATGAGTTTCAAAGTTCCACTTAAATGCAACTTACCGATTCAGTCTGCGTAAGAATACCAAGACCAGTATCTGTGCTTCCATACGAATATCTTACATAAGGATACCTATCAGTATAGTGAGGTGTACTACGCTGTAAACCTACACTATGAAGCGGTGGTGTTCGCGTCAATACAGAGTTGTACAATGAGCGCCCAAATAATGAAGAAGCTGAAATACGAATGAATCATTGAAATATCGGCAACAAATCAACAAAGAAAAAGTTAAATCAATGAAGTTCTCTGTGGTATGATAAAGATTCTTTTAGCCAATAGGATTAATGTTTAGATTTACTTCTCTTTGTTACTTGCAAATTTCATTAATAATACTTCTTTAAATCAAAACTTTTGCTCATAGAAATAAACTTTGTAAATTTTGAAACATACAACTTCGTGATAACGACTTAGACATATATCCACCACCGTAACCGTACTGTGGCATGGTGAGTGCCCCACTTCCAAAGGATGACGCACCGGATCCCTGCGAGAATGAGTATGAACGTCGTACCGATTTGGCTCCACGTGCTTCGGACCTGGATCTGGCTAGCGGTGAAATATAATGATATGTCGGACTAGGCATCTGATTACTCATTTTCTTGTATTTCCTGACAACTCTTGAGAATATACTCAATTATCAGCCCCGCTAATTGGCCTCCTGAAATAGTAATTATATTTAAATTCTCATAATTTTTCTGTGCTGTTAACACAAGCCATTTAATCGTTTATAAATCTGATATTTTTTGACGATACTTCATGTAGATATTATCAATGTTTAGAATTTTTAATTTCAAAATTCAGAATAAATTTTCAATCAAAATATCCTTATTCATTAATACATATTTTTTTTTTTTATGCGCGAGCCGACCTATATTCTTCCACTAAAGCTATATATGGTGAGAGCTTTCATTTGTTTTTAGAAAAATCATCATTTTATCACAATCTCATCACTTTCTGAATAAAGCACTGTCACTTTTATCAATATAACTAACACAGTTCGCAATCTACAGCCTATGGAAACAACTCATCCATTCCTATACCTCCTTGCAAACTTCATTCAAAAACCATATATATTTATGATTCATTTTGGAGGAGATCAAAAGATGGAAAGACTCTCAGCGTGATAAATAATTCTTCCCACGAACAAGATATCACTGACAAAATTTATTTGGAAAAATACATAGACTTTTCGAATGAAATAGATATAACAGCGAACACATATAAATGAAACATGAAGCAAAAAATAGCGATAATTTGTGGAGAAATAAGAGGTATATCATAATTGCATATTCAAATAATCGATCAATATGTATAGTAACTCAAACCTGCACAACTGTTCTGAGCATTATACTCACGGGAGAATAAACCAAATGATACGTAAGCTTCCAAATGAAATAAATAAACTAAAGAATCATTGAATGAAAAAAAAAAAAAAAATGTAAAACTCGTAGAATCAACAACTGAAAAGCTATGAAGAGCTTTAGTTACTTAGAAATGTGCTAAAAAGAAAGATAAATACATGACTGTTGAAGTTACACGGAGAAAAAGACATAAAAAGTCATTAGCAAGGAGAAAATGTTCGTATCACGATCGTTCAAACTTCTATCGGCCATTTTCTATATAATAAATTTTAAAAAGCTGTAGCAATGATGAGATATTCTTTCCAGCTCTCAAGAAATATTCCGCTACAAAGGGAACGATTAGGAAAACAAATCGAAAAGGTAAACATCAGCAATTGAAGCGTAGCAGCGACAACAGCTCTAGGATTACGAACAGAAGTAGCAGGGAGGAAGGCAAGAAATATCCACGCTGCTGTACTTCCAAGAATCCAAACAGTTGTTTACAATGAACATTACACACAAAAGTGAGCATACTCACAAAGCGATTCTTTCCATACTGCTAATTCTGTGCTTTCAGTCGAAAACCAATATGAAATTATATCTGGCGGCCTCATTAAAAAAAAAAAAATTAATCACACATATATCGCTGCCACATATGTTGCTAAAAAGATACCATTTACTTTCCCGGTCTCAATTTATAGGCATATTCATTCAGAGAATTCGAAACTCTTTACAGTAAAAATTTTGTGAAAGTTTCTCATTGATTTGTCCGGTCAATGCCATAGTTGGGATGGTTAAGTTAGGGCATTTTTGGAAAAATCATCCTAATATCTAGAAATGAAATTCTAGTATTCAAATTTGAGAAGTGTATAAGTCCATCCCACTATAATACAAAAAATTCTATAAATTTAAAAATCATCTTTGAATAAACAACAAGAAAAACAATTTTCAAGTCCTTGAGTCCTTGAATATACTAGTCAAATTCAAGTCGTCTACGAAATTTGGTCGGAGTATCATCATCATTTATAAATTGTCGGCGCTTTCGCTTGAAAACTGTCGACCGACTCGAACTAGGAAGTGGCAAGTCGCAATCATCACATGCATATGGCATCTAGAATGATACATATTTCTCAACAAATCTATTTCTGCTTAATTAACTGATATCAAAATACGTAAATGAAACATTAAAAACAATGGATCTGAAAATGGAATGTTGTTGAATTTACATCTTTTAATTTACCAGTTTTAAACTTATATTTACATTGTATTTCCATTCATAAGCTACAAATATTATATAAAAGCAGGTTTTTAAAATATTTTATGATTTACTTACATTATAAAATATAGAATTTACTGCCGAAAATGTAAAAATTATCTTACTGATTGGAAATAATAAGAACGGAGTGCTTGAGTTGCATTCCATCTTTTGTTTGGATCAAATCTGGAAGATTTCATAATCTACTTCATCTGTTAATAAACCTCCCAATATATCTATAGTATACAGATAAATATAAATTGGACTGCAAAAAATGATGAAAATATATCTCCTTTAAATACAATAAAAAATGACAAAAAAGATTGGAAATACCTTAAGCATTGATAAATTAATTCGATGAGATCATCACCGGCAGCAGTGAATACACTTTTAAGAGGCACAGCTGGCATTGGTTTTATGGTTATAAAATCAGGAAATTCCTCCAAACCCTAAAAAT
This sequence comes from Onchocerca volvulus, assembly GCA_000499405.2. Taxonomy (NCBI): domain Eukaryota; kingdom Metazoa; phylum Nematoda; class Chromadorea; order Rhabditida; family Onchocercidae; genus Onchocerca; species Onchocerca volvulus. Next base: position 18,917,587 of record HG738137.1, on the reverse strand, counting down.
GAGAAAGAACAGTAAAGAGAAACAGTGAACTTCGATTTTTTTATTGCCACTCACCGGCCAGTCTTCTCCTGTTGGTGTTCCTAAAACACTGTATATCTTCACAAGCTGATCGATATCTGATTCGCCAGGAAATATTGGCACCTAAAGACAGGAAGGAATATTTAGTTAAATTTAGTAATAGAATCATAAAATATAGTAGCTTCTATATTCTAAAAAGTTAATGAAATATGTTTCCAAGTAATGACTTCCTAACTATCAAACAAGAATGTTTTCGTTGAAGCAAAAGAAAGTTCTATTATTGATAAAAAAGGAAATTTTGACCCGTAGTAGAAGCTCGGCAATAATACATCCAACAGACCACATATCGATACCGACACCATATGAATGTGCTGCGTAAAGCAATTCTGGTGCACGATACCATCTCGTCACTACCTATAAAGTTTCTTGAAGAGAAAAATTCAAATACTTAAAAACTGTTTGGCATAGGGCAATTGCATTTCAAAAGTTAGTAACTCATGCGAATGTTTAAACAGCCATTAGTGTCGGATTTTGAGATATACCAAAGTTAACAATATCCAAAATTAATAATATTAGAATATACAAAATAATATTGTAGTCATACTTGATGTGTGTAATGGCGGTTTGGAGAACCGAAAAATCGAGCCAGGCCAAAATCGGCTATTTTTATTCGCCCTTGCAAATTAATCAGCAAGTTATTTGGTTTTAAATCCTGGAATTATTTCCCATTCCAACGCAATATCTAGTAATGAGAATTACATTTAAAGTCATAAATATTTGAAATTCAAGAAACCTAAATCAGAAAAAACAAAACTATGAATCAGTGCATAGATTTATTGAAGCACTTACCCGATGTAAAACCCAGTGTAAATGAAGGTATTCGAGTCCTAGCAGCATTTGCAGTACCATATTTTTTATATGTTCAGGCATCAGAATTATTGCTTTATCTTTCACCAAATGTTCCAAATCTGTCTCCATGAAATCAAATACAAGTTGAATATTTGTTTTGTGCCCGATCACATCTAAAAGCTGTAATAGAATAGATCAGATACATTTTATTTCGTTTTATTTTCTATTTTTCTCAGATATCGAAATCATTATTTTGTTATTCATAAAATGTTCGGGATTCGTTGTCATAAATCGAAAATAAATTCGATTTATGGCAAAATATTCCGAACATTTCATGAAAAACAAATGCATCTCATTCTCTTACTTTTATTTCCAATACTTCATTACGATTATCTTTTTCTCATTTCCATAATCATGAGATACAGAGTCCGATTTTTATTCTGTCTCCAGTCAGGGATATTTTGAACTACATAATTTTGGGAAGTAATAAAAAAAGTCGTTCCGTTTCCAGCGACTCAAAAGTGAATTCAAATTCAAAAATAAATTTTATAATTTATAAAAAATATTACTCCAATAATGTTATCATGATGCAGTTCTTGTAGCAATTTGATTTCTCTTAGCGCAGTTCGATTTACACCGTCCATTGCTTCGTGCCTTGAACCGAGTTTTATCTAAAGAATACCTTACTTTTCATAACGAGCTAATGCAGATCTACACTTATATTAAATGATTTCTTCTTTTGATTTTTGTAGAAATGCAATAAAGATTATATCATTATAAAATATGAAGTTGACAAAAGAAAAAACTTAATCTCAATTTCAATACTTATAATTTTCAATGCATTCAGATTGTTTATTACGAAAAATTTTTGAAAATAACCTTTTTTATTGCAACAAATTCATTTGTTTCCGTATCTTTGGCTTTATAAACATTGGCGAACTGGAAGAATTAAACTAATACAGCACAAAATGTCATTCTTTATCTTATAATTTTTCCAAACAATAAATCTGTACCATAATGATACACTTCGGCAAAATATAACAAACGTCAAAATCCAAATTCATACACTCTAATCTCAAGAAGTCCCAGAGGATTTAAGGTAAAACCTACAAAGCAAGCCCAAAAGAGATAATTCGATTTCACCTATTCGGTTCAATAAATATTTTCACCAACATTTAGATGAGTTTTAGTGGCAGTCAAAAAGGTTTATTAATTATTTCTAGTTACTTTACCTGTCCTTCTCCAAGATGTTTGATTTTCTCGTAACGATTCTTGGCCGCATCCTTGGACATCATGCAATTCGCTAATCTATTTTCTGTATTGTTTCGATCAATCTCAATAAATATCTTAATTTAATGTTGTCGAATAGATCCGAAATATTTTCTACAATAGAGAAAGTGTAAAAAAAAATGATTTCGCATCTTTTTATCTAATGTTCTCGAAGCATACGCACCTCCTTTAAAAAAACATATTCCATCTATGCAAGATATCGTAATCTATACAAGTATTCGAATAAAAAATTTCTTTCTGCAATTTAATTTTTCATAGCTTTCTTCTCATTTGTGTTTAATATCCCTTAACAACCGACTTTATCATCGATGATTAAATAAATGCATTTCAGAAAACTATATTAGACTAACATGAAATCAATGTTACGTATTTCTTTATTAGCAGAAAACATAACTGAGAGAAAAAAAAACAATTAGAGTAATAATAAGAGAAAAAACAATTAGAGCTAAATTTATCTCAATCTTCAGGAAAACTATTAGAAATAAAACTATGAAGTTACCAGTTAATCATCTCTTTATCATAATACAGAGGACTTTGATAATCATTTTACCTGCAAACATTTTAAAAAATCATGAAGATTTACATCAATGAAACGAAAAAGTTTGCAATGGATCTTCTATTTTCTTTTGGTATTTGATTTGATGAACAGTTGGGCGAATTTGAATTTTGCGTTTTCGTCTTCCTTTCTTTTTCTCTGATTCACTCCGGTAATTTGTTCCCCGTAATAACGATGGAACTGTAAAACAATATTATCCTTTAAAGATTTGTTAGGCTTCGAAAATTTGGTCGTAACATTTAGATATCCAATTAAAGCAAATCTAACTTAGAAACTTGAATTATGTTTCCTCATATTTGCATAAAGCAGGAAAGATAACCAAGTCAACAAACAAAATTGCAGTCAATAAACAAAGTGATAAATACCCATATAATCCGGAACATCAGCAATAGCAGGACTGTGAAGATTCACAGAGAATAATTTCTTATCATGTTGCAGAGCAGCTCTTTCACGAGGATTCTTAGCAAAATAAGCTTCCAATCGTTTCGAACGCAATATCTCCGCCCGTATTTCTGCTAATCTAGCTTCTCTAATTGCAGTCTTCGTGCAAGCAGCAAGTACTTCCTAAAAAAGATTTTTTAATTCACTATCAAACTAACATACTTAAATTTCTGCACTGCAATATGGTAAAGATCTTGCATATTGCGATATTTCTCACTTCAGTTATTACAGAAATATAAGCCATAAATCCGTTAAAAACTCCTGATTTTTCTCTTTTAAAAGTCTCGAAATTTTTTCATAAATAAGCAAATAAAATCGATTTTAATAACATACTCGTGCTCTTAAAACGAATGAATCTAGCTCTTTGATGCGAACTTCATAAGGAGTGATTGCACGATGTCCTAACTGTGCATTAATTTCTTCTTGAATCTCTTCCAAAAGAGGCTTTTCTTTAGGTGAAACAAATGATAAAGCGTTGCCTTTATTCCATCCTCTAGCAGTTCTTAAAGGTTACAAATTAACATACTGAACAATGAATGAAAAACTTTATAATAGACAAAAATCTTTATAATCGAAAAATCTTTTTATAAATTTTGAAGTTTCTGATTAATATTTTACTTATATTCTGATCAATACCTGCCAACACGATGTATATAGGAATTAAGTGACGGAGGAAAATCAAAATTGATGACATTTGCGACGTGATGGAAATCAATGCCTCGTGAAACTCCTGATTCTTTGTCGATATGCTTCCGTTTCTTTTTCTGCTTTTTCTTCTTTTCAGGTGACAGATACTGAAATTACGACTGAAGTAAGAGAGTAAAAAGATGAGAACATGAAACTGTAATACTTAATACTCATACTAAATTTTGAATAATAAAACAAAGAAACCATACATTGTTATCATCCCCATCTTTAATCAAAGCTTGTGATTCGCCAGATATGTCATTTACATCAGAGGCGATGACATACGAATATCGTCCTTCATTAAATTCTTCCACAACATGACAACGGCTATTAATTGGCATTTGGGCATTCAAAATGCAGGATCGAATATTGAATGTTTGCAGAAAAAGTCCAAGTCTGCAGAAAACATAAAGTTGCGAAATTGAAAAACGATGTAAAAGCAAAGACAAATGTGAATCTGCAATATTTAACAAAAATAATTTTGAAAAGCAATGAAAATAAATTCTTTTTGGTCGGCATCGACATTTTAAATTAATGACATTACGAATTATTTTGAAAAGCCTGGAAAGATGACAACAATTATATTCAAACGCATGTTTCTGTCTATAAATAAATCATACAATGCGGTATCTCAGATTATATCTGAAGCATCTACTAGTAGCAACAAAAAAAAAAAAAAAAAAAAAGAAATGTCCCATTAACACAATCATGTAAGACAAATAAACTTACTGATAACAACGATCAGTATCTTTGACAAAGATGATCGATTTGCCAATAATTAATTTCAATTTTAACAATGCCAAAAAGATAGCAAACCGCTCCTCTTCATTTTGACAACAGATATGATACTGTGAAAGCTGGTCGCTGTTTGGTAGCTGTCCTTCCTAAAAATCATGCTTAAGAAAATTTAATTTACAGATGTATAAATTTAGGCAGCTTTGAAATTGAGTAGGAACGTAATAAATTCGAAAACACACCTTCAGCTTCATCAAAACAATTGAACCGGTCACATAGAGCTCTTTGAGTGTTTCCACTTTTTCAGACATTGTTGCTGAAGTGAATATTGTCTGATGGTGTATAGGAAGAAAATTTTTTATAAACCTGAAAAAACCAACAGCAAAATTCCATATATGATAGAAAAAGCCATAAAAATTTAGTAAAGTGAGTTTTTTGATAAAAGTGAATCATTACCTCATTTCTTCAGCATACCCAAATGACAACAACAAATCAGCTTCGTCCAAGACAATATGCTTAACTGATTCGCATGGTTTTCCATACTTCCTTAGAGCGTGTAAAAGTCGACTAGGTGTAGAAACAACAAAATCGGGTTTCTTCTAGAAAATTAATATAAATAATATCTTCAGACTTATATAAAAAGATTGTCAGTGACATATTATCAAAAAATTTCTCCAACTAACCGAAAGCCAGTCGTCATCAATATTTACATTCAGCTCCGCGAAATTCAATGACATTAAGAATGGAAACTTCTCCGTTAATCTCCACAGCAATGAATAAGTCTGAAACAAGAGTACTGCAATAAATCTACGGTTAATTCCCCGAATGAAAACAAAATAAAACCAGAAATTAATATCTAAAATTGAGCATCATAAACAATGAATGAAAGTGAAGAGAAACGATACATAAATCAAGTAATATAAGATTCACTTGTTTTGCCAGCTCTTTTGAAGGGACAATAAAAAGCGCAAATGGACCAGCATCTCCATTACTTGAAGAATTCTAAAATGAAAATTATTCAGAGATGTTGCTCTTAGACTTTAACTCAATTTTAGATTTTATCTATAAAGGATAAACATTTTCAATGTGAAATTTTATAAAAAGAGCAATGACAGGAGCAAAAAACTTTGTAATCAGTGCTGTTCTAACTTGAGAAACGCCGGAAAGAATCCATTTGATCACTTTTAAAAATATTAGTGAAAATTTCTCGAAATTTCATTTTATGTCAAAGAAAAAGTCCAATGACTAACACATTTCAGTTGCAAAATCTTTTGTACAATAGGCAACATAAATGCAGCTGTTTTGCCACTACCCGTTCGTGCTCGTGCAAGAATATTCTTATTTTCAAAAACAGCTGGTATCATTCGGCTCTGAACTAATGTCGGACGCTCCCACCCAAGCTCGCCAATAACCTGCATGAATTGAAAGGAATGAAGAAATATTTAAAAAATAACTGCAAAAATCAATCATTTCTTTTGTATCCTAACGAAAATTTTTTTTCGTCCTTTTTCTTCTTTTTCATTCTCTTACTTCTGTTCACCTTCACTATTAGAAAATTTTTTTTTTAAAGATTACAACTTCGCAGACTATGAATGATACTTACTTTTAACAACTGTTCATCCAAGCCAAAATTCTTGAAAGTCATTACTGATTCCAAATTTGTAGACTCTACATTTTCAAAACACGGCTCTACATTTTCAAAACACGCTGATGGCTGAATAATGTTTTTTCTGAAATATGCTCTATATGCTTCATTAATATTTCGAAAAGATGTGAACACAATAATAATAGTTCAAATATTGATGAATTATATCTCCATTAAAATTATCTTACTAAATAACGCCAAACTATGTTAAATAGCAATGCATCAACTTACTTGGGTTTTTTTCGTTTATGCTTTTTCGTGGGGTATTTGACCACTTTTTCGTACTTATTTGAAGCAGTTCCCTCCGTCGGATCATGATAGCCCTAAAAACAATAATAATCATCCATCTTCTGATGTTAAATTAAGTTTAAGAATTGGTGCGAAAATCAAGTAAGTTATACGTTAACTTGAAAAAATTCCACAAAATTAAAAATTTTTATGAACTCACACTCTCTTCATTTTCCAAATTTATCGTTTCATCTACTTCTTTATTTGATTTCATCGCTTCTTTTTTCTTTGCTAATATCTGGATTTATGCAAAGCTAAAGAAAGAACGCAAATATACATCAACGAACATACAAATTGCATCATTTTTAGTACATATCATTTAGTATTCATACCTGTACTGCTACACCCATCAGTTGCTAAACCTCTGAAAGATAAACTAATTTAGATCCCCCCAAAATATTAAAATTCAGGGTCAAAAATAGGGTCAATCATAAGAGAGAGAACATCCCTAGACAACTAATCATAATGTTACCATAGCCTACCGTACTCTACGGCCAATATATTACCCGTGGTTTACCGCCCTTCACGGTTCGGCCAATCATTCTGTTAAGTATGGTATAAGCGTATCGACGTGGAGTATAAATATTTTAGTTCAGTTGATCAGTCAGTTTTATTGAATGGTTGATTTTTAGGGTTGGGATTGAATGTGACTATGTTCATTATCGAACTTAGAATGATTTGATGTATAATAAGAATATATTTATGTAAGTTTGAGATACGAAATACTATTTACATTTACACAATTATTGTGAATAGTTCTCTTGTATATACTTTGTGCTCTTTTCATGCGTAAGAATGGCTCTTGTGGATGAATTCGGTATGAGCTCAACCTTTAGTCAACAAATGAAAGCTTTTAAGCAGAAGTTGGCCGAAGTTCGGGCCTCACCGCCTTGGATGAGACCAGTAGTGAAGGAAGCATCGGAATGGAATCCCTACTCATTCGAAGGAGGGTAAGTAGATAAGATATTTCATTAAAAACCTGTGTGGTCAAATAGATCTCAAGAAGATTGTAATCAGTAACCATCTCTCATAGTTCGCTTAATTCTGTGAATAGCATCAGACGGTTGAATGGGACTTCCAGTTCAGCCAGTGATTTTGTTAGGTTTTATTAGCCAGCTAAGAACAGGTTGTCTTTTTGTTTCTTGTGCCTTTTATTTTGTGTCTTTCAAGAATGCGAATTCAAGCTTAAATTTAAATTGAGTTAGAATGAATCTTGTTGTAATCAAAATAAATTCTTTTAAAAAACGAAATAGAAATAATACTAATCAATAGATAGAACATGTTGTGTGAGGAAGGTTATTTTCTGGATAATAAAAAAAGGTGGTATGTTTTTTCCAGGACTACAGCAGCAATTGCTGGTGATAATTTTGCGATCATAGCGAGTGATACACGTATGTCACAATTTGAAGTCAATATCTTGACTCGAGATGCCGAAAAGATCCATATCTTGTAAGGCTTCATTTTATGTATTATAGGATGAAAATTTATTCAAACATCATATTAACTTCATATATTATAAAGTTACGAATTTCTTGCTTACAAATGAATGTTTCAGAAATGATTCAATTGTACTTTCATGTGCTGGATTTTATGGCGATGTTCTGCAACTGAAGCGATTGTTGGAGGTTTGTTCCAAACAAAGGGATAAAATTACCTGTTTGCTTAGTTTTTATAACTCTTTCTCAGTCTTTTTTTCTTCAGAAAAAAAAGAGAAAAAGGAAAAAGTGTCTTTAAAGATTCTATTTTTACTTTCTCACTAAAAGTGCGAGAGTGTGTAGTGTAATAGTGTATTGGAAGTATGTCATTAAATTATAATCTTATTAAAATGCACAATAGTTATATTATAATTATTGTGATCTTATTAAAACAATAATAATTGTCATTAGTTGTGCTTATTAGGATTTTGTTAAAATATAATTTTCTGGCAAAATAACTCTCTTGAATTGTAATGTTAGTCCTACAATGGAACCATATATAACACATGAATTCCTAGCATTTCGTGAATTTTCATTATTTTATAGGCTCGCCTACACAAGTATCGATTTGATTATCGTGGAGATATGACAGTGGATTTATGTGCAGAATTACTCTCGCGGAATTTATATTATCGGCGTTTTTTTCCGTATTACACCGGTGCAATATTAGCCGGAATTGATGAGAATGGTATGAATTTTTACTGTTTCCAAACATCTAAAGTCATATTTTATTGGTGTACTAGAGATTCTGAATATTATGATTGCAGTTAACTTATTTACTTATTTTTATTTTTTATTTATTCACTTATTTTTTTTTTTTAAGGCAAAGGAGCTGTGTTTAGCTATGATCCCGTTGGGTGCATTGAACATATCGCGTACACTGCTTCCGGTAGCGCTGAGCCAATGATTATGCCTTTCTTCGATTGTCAGGTTAACTGCGTTTCGCATTTCTTTGTCTGTTTTTGTTTTTGACTTTGAATGCTCTATTTAACTGAAATATTTTTGAAATCAGTCAGGTCTTTATGCATATTCTTTCTTCTCATCATACTATTTATGCGATTAGATTACTGGCATGCATTATTTCTTGCTTTTATTCCATTATTTCTTGCTTCTCAACTGTTTGAATAATTAGTACCACTTAAACATCAAAGAATGTTAGTCTTTTATATCGGGTGGAATTGTTCCAAGATCAGTTGAACGTACTTAATTCATTATCTTTATGATCATAGAATTTAACCTAATTTGACAGATTTACTGAATGCCCTATCATCATTTGCTGATAGTAATTCAAATATCATTCTTATGCTTTGTTATAGATTGGTTTGGTTACAATGTCGGGTGATATAGAAAAGCCGCATTTGACGATTGAGCGAGCCACTTCACTTATCAAAGATGCTTTTCGTGTAGTAGCAGAACGTGAAGTCAGTACTGGAGACAAAATACATTTGGTGATTGCTGAAGCAGGCAAACCAATTCGCAAAATATATTTACCTCTTCGCGAAGATTAGATTTGCTTGCCACCATGTGACTGCATCAGCAATATGAATTTTTTATAATCATAATGGAAGGAAATTGCAAACTGACAGATTATTTTAGTATGAAAAATCGGTTTCATTTGTTTTTGGCAAAATTACAAATTTTTGAGATTTATTATGAATCAAAGTTTTCTTAAGCAAAAATAACATTTTCTGAAACTCGATTCATATTTTTGTAAATATCGAGGTCTGTTTTGGCGGTTAGCAAGAGTATCAAAAAACATGAATTCTGCCTCAAATAATCTGCATGGGGAAGTAAATTTTTATGTGTAATGTTTGTCATTAGTCAGTTCAATTTTCTGTTTTTGAAAATTAGAGTGAAAAATTTATCCTGTTTTCTTTTGTTAAACAACTGTTGATTTTAGCAGTGAATCCATTTTTTTTTTTTCGGATCTTTCAGACGTCGTCTTTAATTCTCTTTCTAAGCAATTTTGATACGAATATCTGGACAAATGTTTTACTTTTTATTAGTATTGTTATTTTACACCGTCTGCATTATGCATGCTTTTTAATAAGATGAATATATTGAGCAAATTTTAACATCAGGAGAATAAATAAGTTATGTATCTTTTTACAGTGTGCAAAATTGCTTCGTTAATAATGTGCAAGATGTACTATTTATAAGGACATCATTTTGATTGCAAATATGGTTGAAATTGAAATTGATATAAAAGATTTTCATTGGATTATACTGCTTTCTTGTAATTTTTTGGATGCTCATTGAATGCATTAATCATCCATAAGCTAGATGCTGCAGCTGTTTTAACCATTCCAAATATTACTAATACTCTTGGGTCAAAGTTCACGTTATCACATTTTGTCCTTTCATGTTTTGTCTGATCGGGTTTCAACATGATTTCTGAGATAACTGGTAGTATGATAGTAATTAGTGGTTTATCGATGGGATATTTTGATGCTTTAGATAAAGAAGCATTCGAAGGAAATCGTTCAACACAGATTAAAATATAACTTCAGCGAAATTTGATACTATGTGTTTGGAGGCGGATTATGTTGTCGTTAGAAATGTTTTGAAGAAAAGATGAACTTGATGAGGAAGTATGAAGAATGTATGAAAAATTATGAAAAATTTTCTATAAAATAATTAAGAAGCATTAGAAAGAGGATCGTTGCAGTTTGTCTGTCGTGAAGAATTGGTATTGAGTTTCAGGAAATTTCATAACATTGTGATGTGATTCATTTGGAGACTAGAAGACATGTTCGGGAATAGTTTAAATGGGCTTTATCCTCTCTGTTTAAAGTAAGTTTTATCCAGAACACTTTTATTAACTACATTCATTTATTCTTTTTCACTTGTTAATGTTTTCCACTATCATTTATTGAAGAATGATAAAGTTTAAGCAAATTTCATTTCACATTTCATTACGCTGTGGTATATGTTTCAATTTATCGTGTTATTTTTTTTCTAGTCCATAATTATAAGAATGATTTTTAAAAAAGCTACCAATAAAATAGAAATTTATCATTTTTATGAGATGCTCATGTTCTGGAATATTCTTCTGAATGTTCTTTTTCTAGATTTCTATATTTAATATGCATCCTACAGTTAATGGCGTCAGCACCGGTTGTTGATACTGGATGGATGTCGACTTATAATGTCTCGCCTTTCAAAAAGTTTGTTTCTAATTGATTTATTTCTCAAACGTTAGAAGAAATTTGCCTTTTTTTTTTTTTTTTTTTATTTTACTATGCGAATATCATTTAAATTTTTCAGATTGCCAACACTCAGTTAAGTTGTCCTGGATATTTGCTATAAATAATTTAGAACTGACAGAATTTTAAAGATTTTTTCAACCGGCAGAGTTCTTTTTCAGAGAGTCTATAACTCCGTTTTAATAGTATTTCTAAAGTGGAACTGATATAAGATTTTTGATTTTTAAAATTCTTGCTGTGGTTATTTTAATATATATTTTTTTAACCGTTCTTTCTCTGTTGTATTAGCGAGTGGAAATGGATTTAATGAGAAAGCAGTCTTATATATTTTTTGATACCACTCCATCTTTTTACTTAATACAAAAATTTCGACATCGATTATTGTTGATGAAAATAATATGATTTAAAAGGGAGCGTTTAATCATATTCACATTTCAGTATGTAATAACGTGTCTACCTGGCAACTTTTTTTTCTTATTCCCAAAATTAAAGACAGAATATTGAAAAGAAGAGCCATCATGAAGAGATTCGTTTAAATTAATTCTGTAAGATATTCCCTCCTTGCTTTATGCAAATCACTATCGATTTTTCAGAAGTTTTGTATTATTCCTTCAGATATACATCTGCTTCGGTTTATGCGTATTTGTGACTTGAATTATTGTTTTTAATGGCTGCCAAAATGAATTTTCTTAGAACTTAGCCTGCTAAAACTCATGTAATAGGAAAAACAAGCGTAATAGGAGAATTGAGTGGTTAAATTCGCTTGCTGCACTTGATTTTTAAGCTTTCTTTTGAGATTTGAATTTAATGGTGTGCAGTAATAACTATAAACAAATCATTACAGGTTTCATGTCTTATTTTCAAATGTTCAAATGTAGATTTAATAGCTCTCAGAATTATTTCATTGTGTAAGTTTTTGTTTAAAACTTATATTGTTCCAATCCCAAATCATCTTTTTGAGATTCTACAACTTTTGAGACTATAAGTTGCAGGTTTCTTCCTGATCATCGCTTCCCAATTTGTTCAATTCATGAAGAGAAGAAATGTGATGCAACAGGCAATGATACAAGACCTCAAGCGACAAATCCTGAATTGAACAAAAAAGTGGGACAATCAACAAAAAGTGGGGCGAAAATTATTGTAAAGTACGGATCCACAATCCATTTGGAGTAAATGCTTTTGAATCATAAAGCACAGAAATTTTTTTTAGTTTCTCTAGATTAGTGTTAAATTAAGAGACTCACCATAGATTAGTACTGAATTAATAGATTTACCATTAATAGTTGAACCGATTAACTTGAAGTTTCGACAAAATACAAAAATCTTTTAGATTGACTGTATTTGTTAGTCATCTCTTTGCAACCGAGAAGAGCAAAAAAATTGAAAAGTTAAACATCACTAAAAAACGAAGTGATTCAACATATTCTTTTGTGCTTTCTCAAACTTCTCATTGCTGAATAAAATTGAATGTTTGATGAAGAGAACCTCTCAAGCAGGAATAGAGGAAGGAAAGATGGGAAAAGAGGAACGGAGGGAGTGAAGCATGATGTATAATCTAGAGTTCACTGAATAATCTGAATAAATCAGTCAACAGTTATTCTGCTTATCAGGGATGTTTAATTTTTCTCGAAATTTTAGGGATACTGAAACAAGAAGTAATGCGATTCCATCTATACAGGGAGTAGATTTAACTGCTCCTTTTTCCAGTGAACAACCGCCAATCGTTACATTTGATGAATGGACGAAGGAAAAATTAAAAAAAGAAGAGATTAGAAAAGCTGAACAGCAACAGGTAAAGTTTAGGCTAACTCTATTCTAGTACTAGAAAAAGTCCAAGATTAATTGATGTATACATGATTTATTTCATCAGACTTCAAGGTAAAATGAAATTTTAAAATTTCCGTAGTATTCCTCTAGAAAAAATGAATTATGATTATGTATAAAAAACTAGATGTTCGTTTAGTTGATATAGAAATATTTTAAGAATAACCAGCAGAAGACGATCATCCACGTGGATACCGGTGGGACTTCAAAAGTAGATTCTAGTGCAATTTCTGCGTCCAAAGTAGCAGAAGGTATGGCACAACTTGCGCCACCGAATATGATTTCTCAGGAAGCTACAGCAAGGAACTATGCTTCGAAAGAATGTGGTGCCAAAGTTCTTTTTAGCAATGAAGAAACTGAAAATAAGGTAATTATAACATGTTTTTGTAAAAAACATTAATTTCTTCTCAAATCAGCAAATAATGTTATTACAGAATGCCATACTGAATGAGAAGGAAGCGGATGATTATATGCGTAATCCTTGTGAACGTGCGGAACATAAATGGCTTATTATTGAACTTTGTGAAACTATACAGGTAGGAATTCCAGTAGCAAAATAGAGTCAATAATATGATCAAAATTTATTGATTTGTTATTATCTATTAAATTTTCAAAAAATTTCTCACACATAGTTTCCCGAAATTTATGTTTTTATTGTCGCTATTTGTTACAGAGATAACTTATTTGATTTTCAGCCAACTGTTTTGGAAATAGCAAATTTTGAGCTATTTTCATCAGGGCCGCAAAATATACGGATTTTGGGCAGTGAACGTTATCCTTCAAATGAATGGATGACTCTGGGTAATTTTATTCTCGAGAACAATCGTGAAATACAACGCTTTCCAATTGCTGCGCGTTCATATGTCAAGTTTCTGCGGGTTAATTTTTTTCGAAAATGGAGTACAGTTCAGATTTGCGAATAGCACTCTCAATGCTCTATACATATTATCCTTTGAAAGTTACTGCATATTCATACGTAATTTTCATGGAAGAAATTTGCAATTTTAAAATGTTTCAACATTTAACGTCATATTTGATTAATTGCAGATAATATCTGAAATAAAAATCATCAGTGGCCAAATAAAAATGAAAAAAAAAAATTACATTTTATATTTTAAAGAGGAATGAGTATGAATATTTTCCTAATTTGTATTTTTTTCAGTTAGAATTATTGTCACATTATGGCCGCGAGCATTACTGTACGCTTAGTTTGGTACGGCTTCTTGGGATTTCAATGGTTGATGAATATGAAGCGGAAGCTGAAGCTGCTGCAGTTTCAGATACATCGTTTTCTATTCCTGTTGTAAGCTTTTTATCCATAACTTTAGAAGTTCGAATTTTTGGCTTTCACTTTAATAGTTTCGACTGAAGATTTTAGTTTTAATTTGGGTTGAGAGAATGAAAATATTTAAAAAAATCAATTTCTGAACAAATTATCCATCATATCGATGTCTTTTATAAGTTTTTAGGAAGTTGTGGCAGTAAACAATACAGCAGCAGAAAAAATGAATGCTGCTGTTGCTTCCACTAATATCGCGAAAGAAGATGTTTCATTAATGCCGGAGACAGTCGAGGTTTTTCGATTCTTGTTATTATTTAGGCATTTATTTTTATATGTCGTATATGCAATATTTGTCTTGTTCATATTATAGTGCAATACTATGATAAATAAAATTTCATTGAAGAAGAATGAAAGTGTTAACGATCTGCCGTTTGTTAATACTGTGGTGAATGCAGTTGGTAGTATAGGAATTGGTAATATAAAAGATGTCTTCCAATCGACTTTCTTGATGAAACGTACGAGAGTTTCACCAGAGAATATTACCAGGTATGGATTTATGCTACAAGAAATCTTTGTTACGGTGGATTATACGCCTAACTTGTGTTATTTTGGTGTCTCATTCATCAAATATTATGATGATAAGCATAGATGCAAAAATACTGGAAATAAAACTTTTGCAGTATTTCTGGAACGTACACTATAGTTTATTAAAACATAAAACTAATTTTTTTTTCATTAAATACCCTAGATATTGCTCGTGAATTTCAATATTACATTTATCATTGGATTGAAATTTTGCTTGTGTTTTATAGAAACAATGCAACCTTGATAGAATTATGCACGAAATGTGTTGTTGACAATATCAATAATTATGCACTGTTTTGTCGAACATTCTTCGGATATCAGTATAGCTTTATTGATGTTGACAATGCTAATTTAGCAAGAAATAAGCAGGTATTAACAGAATGTTTTGCATTCGTTTTTTTCGTTTCATCATTTTTTGTATTGTATGAATAGTCATATAAATTGCACTGGATATTTTCTATTTTTTCTTTTTTTTTAATATTCTAATAGTCCTCATTACAGGTTCAAATTCACTCTTCTTTCAAAAATCAGAAGAAAAAAAATCGAACACGAGTTCTGGAATTTTTCTTTGCTTCTGTTTTGCCAACCAATATTTGTAATCTAGAATCGAGAAGTTTTGAAAATGTGCAAAATCTCACTTCCTATAATCTAACAGAGTTGAATGACATTTCTACAGTATCTCCGACTATACATTCACCGACAACTTCAAATTTGTTGAATGGGAATTTAAACGGAGGTGAGAAGGGATTTGGACACTTTGTAACTGATGAATGTACTATATTAGTTGTTGAGCTGTAACCTACTTTATTTTCGTAAAAATGATGTTTTTCTTTTTATAATTACACATATATTGTTTTGTAGGGTTTATGATTCCTGGTGGAGTTATGAGCCATAAAGAGTCAGTATTTATGAAACTGAACAAGCGAATCAGTAATTTGGAATTAAATATGTCTCTCAGCAGTGAATATTTATCGGAACTGAGCCGACGTTATGTTTTGCAAACCAATGAAAGTCGACGACAAGCTGAATTAATTATCAAACAAGCGGAAGAAGCAGCTGTCAACGCTATTAAATCTTCTGTTCATGCTCTGAAAATTCAGGTAAAAGAATGAAATGTAAAAATGATTTGGTGAATTAAGGAACATTCTTTGCAGATGGATGCTCTTGCAGCTAATTTGAGAGAACTCACTGAAACAGTCAAAGGTTTGCCGGAGCTAGCCACTCCAGTGCATCATACCATGGTATTGAAGCATTCCGTTGATAAAGGTAGTGATTCGGATGCGTCGTTGGCGCGTTCTCAAGCACATATTTATGGTCATCTTGGCATGTGGACGGTATGTTTTGTTTGATTTGTAATCTTTAGCTTTGTTATCACTCTTTTTCTCATGATGCATTGAGGATGAGTTAGATCGTCTGTGTATTCATATAAATATCCCGTTTGGTATAAAATTTCATGATTGACCTGATTTTATTGCATTTGATAGTGTTTTAAAAAAATATGGAAATAGAGCCATAAACAGTGATCAATTTTATTGTCAGGAGTTGAATGAAATAAATTCAAAAGATATTAACATGGTCGCTACAATTAGTTTGCACAAAGTACTGAACTTGCTTCCATCATAGATGCTTATTATAATTTGTTGTATGATTGTTTTTACGAACGAAGTAATGACTACATTTCAGAGTGGTGAACTGGTTTGCATCGTTGTTTTTATGAATGTTCTAACTTTATTGGTTCTCTTGTTATTACATTATGCTTTCACCATTATTAGTCGTAATTTTACTGGACAAGTAGAGAATAAGCAGATTCAGAAATTCATTCAGAAAAATCCTGATGTTACGATTGGTACGTTCAGTTGAATCACTTGCATTTCTTGCAAAGTTTTTCGAAGTTGGTTTTGTTGTTTATGAAAGGGAATAATTTACAGATGAAGTGGAAAGAAAGAATAAATCTTTTTCGGTTGAAGCTTATCCTGAACAGCAGCCGTTAGCAGAAATCTCGACCGTAGTTTGTGATGTGATTAACGATACTCAAGCTGAAAATGTATGTAACTTTTCCTTAGCACAACCTGATGATACTTGTTCGATAACGAAAAATGAAACAGGTGAAGAAAGTTATCCTAATAGATCACAATCAGTGGAAATGATTGATCGACCTTCGTCTCAACTTTCAGCACATAGTGAACAAAATCCGTGGCAAACGAAGAAACGAAAAAATAAAAGACGAAAAAAAAATTTTAGGAGTAAAAATTTAGGTGAACCATTATGTGCTTCAAAATTCTACCAAATTTAGAAACTGAATAGGAATGAATTATTTCGAGATTTTGAGAATTTGCTGAAAATAAATAAACAGATCTGAAGAAATGAAAACTTTTCAAAATGTTTGTGTTTCTCTCGTGTTCAAATAAATTCACTAATTCAACTTATTGTATTCTAATCTTAGGTTTTCTGATTTATATATTTTCTTCCTGTATATGAATGATGTTTCTATTAATGTAATTTTTGATATTACTTTTTTGGTTCTCTTATTATCTATTAGAAACGAAAATTTTTTTTTTTTTTGCTGTAGACTCTTTATGCTCATTTAATTTTTTAAGATTTAGAAAAGATATTCATTGAAAATGCAAAAGAGAATATGAATTCTTTTAGCTAATAAGGACGGTAGAAATAAATGTCTGGTAAATTAGAGCATCTTATCAGATTTAAATTCACTGAGATTCAAATTCAATTTTTTTTCCGTAAGAATATTTTTAATTATATTTGCGGATTCCTTATCTTTTTATCTTGATTTAAATAGAATAGTTTTACATTTAATAAGTTTTGACATTTTTAAATAAAGTGAAGAGATTTCTTTATATGATTAGTATTAAAGACTGTCAATTAGGTACTATATTCTTTCAAATGGTTCGAATTCATTTTTGCGGTTCTGTATGACCATGAATTGTTGAAGAATCATTGCTGTTTAAATAGAAAATCTTGAGTTTATATCTTTTTTTTCTTAAATTTCTCGCCTTTTTAGCTTCTTGCTATTTCTTTTTCCTTCAGGAGAGCAATGGTTTTGCCTCTACATGATTTCTTTAAGTTATTCTACTTATTACAAGAACTTGTTTCACTCCTAAATCAATACGGGAATTATGGAAGTAATGAGCATTATTCAGCTGAAAATATAATTAAATTTCATATAAATATATTCCAAAACATTCACCATTGAAAGGAAAATCGCTTACGGATATGCTGGAGTAGTTTTCTTTTTATTGAAATTTTTGAATAATTTGAACTAATTTATTTTTTTTTTCAATATTATTTCCTTTATTCAACTTGTCCTAAAATCTTATTTGGACGGGTCTTTTGCTTATTTGTTCACTTATATGCATGTATGTCTATATATATATATTTGTGAAAGTTGAAAATGGTCAATTTATGATTTAAATATTTTTGCGAATATTGACGTGTAACTTTGATCTGTTATCATTTTAACACAAAATAAACAGCCTCCAACAAAAATTACATACCAAGATCGGATTAAACTGGTGTTTCATCTGTAATAATGGCCAAAGTTTCGGTTCAAATCATTTGCGCTTGAAAAACTTGATCAGCTTGGAGGTTTAGTTAAATTTTAATCAGTGATTCTCTTTTGACTTGATATTCTCCAGTGAAATCAGAATGCATTGGCGTAGTTGCAGGATGTATAATAAAGTGAATATAGATGGGGTTGTTACACGTAGCCATGCTCATGATATAAAGTTAAGGAATATTTAGTGTACCATAGAAGTTGTAATCTTCAAGAGTTTCAGTTCCAAATATCGGTGATTTTTGACCTCTGGCGGAGTTCGCAGTTGGTTTCTTTTTGTGGATATTGATTATGTATTACTTTCAGCAGACTCGGAAAAACTGAAGGAAATTTTATGATAATTGTGGAATTAAAATAAAGAAGTTGAACTTCGAATAGATGATAGATGTCGTATCGTATATTACTGTAGCAATAATTTGGTTGCGAATTTGTGAATTTTTTATTACACAAGAAATAGAAAACAAATTATGGGCTAAGCGCTTTTATAAAAGTGGAAAAAAGATGCCTTTTGGTGGTGGCTTTTATTTCTGTTATTTAGAAAAATCATGAAATTTTGCAGCTAAAGTGAGCGGTAATTAAGTCATGCAACTGCTGCTAATAGTGCTTTCTAGAAAATAATTTTTGAAAATTTTGGAAATTCATTTATTTCCAAGTACCGTAAAAAGCTGATGGATAAGTTATGAGAACTGATTGAGAGGAAAAAGAGAAGAACTATCATTGAGAAATTGCTAATTTTTCTAAAAAGTATGATTATCCTCCTAGAATAGTGCAAACAGAGCAACAGGTATTTGCGAATATAATATCTGACTGTTTACATTTTACTGCAATCTTAGTTCTATTTCTTTTCATCCTTAAACTGCTTCATTTTGACGATTTTTTTTGATTCATAAAATGACGCCTTTTTTGACAGCAAATGTTAGTTTCTGAATTGATGAAGGCATTAATGAAAAGAGAAATCTATTATTAGCAGCCATTAGCAAAAACTGTCATTGACGTGGGCGGTTGTTTCATTGTGATTGCGATTTCTCGAAAGAATCGAATTTCAAAATGGTCGATCGATTTAGGGCGCGTTATGTATGCTTCACTTTTAAATTCAAATATTCATGCTGTTTGACTTACGAATCAAAAATGTGCTTTATAGAGAAGGCGACCAAAAAAATGGGCGCAAGAAAGGACGCAAGAAAGCGATGTATATACAGGACTGGAAAAGGTATTTTTCTGATTTAATGGAGATCATCCGAAACTAAAAAGTCGAATGAAAATTACATATAAATTTACAGTCCGATCGTGAATTACCTCCCTCGAATGTGATCAATGATAACACAAAAAGAAGAAAGTTGAGGTTCATTTTCATATAAAATACAAATAGTATGATACAGAAATGGTTCAGTGATGCAGCAAAAATCTTCGTTTTTTATTGCGATTCACTTCCTGAAAATATCGCCTAGAAGCATTTCAGATCGGATGAATCCGACAATCCATATCGCCGGGTTTATGGGGTGAATCTTTTAATTCGCTGGAAATAAGCTAATTCTTAGCTTTTTTTTTTGAATTTATTGCCATAATTTTTTCTCTTCTGAAAATCCCTATAATATATACTGTTCAATAATAATTCGTCTTCGGGAAATTTTGCTAGCTGTTTTTTGAGATATTGTCATTCATTATATCTGGTTTATTATACTGCTAGATCAGAAAAAATCGTCAATTCTTCCCAGTGAAGAAATTGAAAAGCTGAAAATTTTCAAATAAGTTTAAATGTAATTGTTTATTTTTCTTAATGTTATTGAAAACACTATTTTAATATACACAGTTTGGACCATATGCGTCGTCGAGCGAATTCACTGCGCCATCAGTATCTGGAGGGGTATTATTTTCAAATTTGTTAGAATTTTTGAAGTTTTTAAATGCAGGCAAAAAGTACAATAAATGATCATGTGAAAACAACGTAGTATTTATATTATGCAAAAAAGTTATGAGTATCGAGCATATTGCTCGATTGTATGCTTTAACTTAATTTTTTGTGGATTATTATGAGCCAAACCCTTAGAAATGCTTCGAATTCAGCCACTACCAGTGCCTAGTATCATATTTGAAATCGAGGAAGAACCAACCAGAACATGGTATTACTGTCGTTGGACAATTTATTGGACACTATGGTTGATAGCATTAACCCTTACTTATTTCATCATTTTTCGACGATATTATTGTCCACTTCTCATGGAATTCTGATTATACATATGCGTATTTTTTTCAGTTTCTTCTGCTACAATACTTATGCATAAATTTTATTCAAAGCAGTACTTCAGCATTTAGTGAAAGACCGTTTTGCTGAGGATGATATTCGTATGAAATTCTCTCAAAAGAGTTATTCATGAGCTTTTTTGGTATGAAGTTGAGCACATATATTTGAAGTCAATGAAATTTTAGCGATTGCTGGAATTTGAAATTTAATTGAAGATGGTTGAAAGTTTTATTACGATTGACTTCTTTTAACTTATATTTCAATTCTTATGATGATTTCTGAATGACAGATATCTAAATTCATTCTATGAATAAAAAGAACAATTTTCTGGTGTACTGAGTAGCACATACAATGTCTTGAAATGTGAAATAAGAAAATTATTTCATCAATATGGAATAAACTGAAATGATATTCTACTGGGTCAACAACCAGAAGATTATCGTTTGAGTCAGCAATCAGAAGATTTTAACATTTCTGAAGTTAATGATTAGTTTTAAAATTCATAGAATCTTCGATATCAAAATGAGTCTGAGACCAATGCATCTAATTATTCATCATATTCGTTGTATCATTTAACTGCTGCTTCATAGAACAACAGATTATTAATAACAAGGTTATTTGTTCTGGGTAATCTAATATAAACAGAGAAGTTATTTATAACTATTTCTTTTATAATTACATGCATAATATTCTCCTTATGTTGAGGATTTGATATTACACATTAAACAATAAATTTATAATTGGATGTGTTATTCATTAATTTTCAATCAACTTAACATTTCCGAATATCGCTTTAAAGAAATAGAAGTATATTTGTTGCTAATTGGTTTGCATGCAGTTGAAATTCTGTAAAATCAATCAGAGATATGCGTAACTGCAAGACTTATTAAGTTATTTAACTTTCACACAAATGCTAACATAATTATAAGCTAATAGTACTTCATTTGAAGTGGATTAAAGAACTCTTTTGAACCAAATTCACTTCCTATTTCTAAGATAGTTAAAATGCAGAATTATTCAAAGATATGGAGAATATAAGATCCGGACTGAAATTAGATTCCAACTGAACATTGATTTGTTCGCCGGCTTGGAGTGGAAATGTGTGAAGCAAAAGGTGCTCGCATAAGCATCAAGTATTATATTGCTTCTATCAAAATTTTATTCATTATTGATTTACTAATTACTAACTGTCTTATCCAGGTCTCTGTCAATCAGAAATGATAACAGTTTGTTTCTCAAATAATATCTTTTATTACCAAATGGTTGTAAAATTCAGGAGCGGGATTTGAATGTGGCACCTCAGAATTTACTCATTACTAGCTAGATTGGCCATGTGGAGCGTGGCCGGGTACGGCTAGTCTGTATAAATGAAACTGTACTTTTGTCTAGTATGATAAGTAAACAAATATATCTGTGTAAGAACACGCGCCTATTCGAATGCAACGTCCTATCAAAAATTTGAAAGCAATCGGTGAAGAACTTGCAATGTTGTGTCGAAGGTAACAGTATACCACTTTGCGGAAAGTAGGCGTGATCAATAGATTCAGTCCGCTCACTTACCAGTATATAAAAAATAACACATTAAATAATCTAAAAATAAGTGGTACTAGCTTGATGGAACTAAGCCAGAATCAAACTTAACATTGTAGAAAAAAATACCTTATCAATACCGTAACTTTTAATGCGAGAAAAAAATAGGCATATCTATATAAAAATACTCGTCTATTCGAATGCAACGTTGTGTCAAAATCTCAAACCAATCGTAAGAAGTTTCGGAGATTTAAGGTCTTAAACAATGAACATTTACATTTTTATTTGTATAGATTTACTCTTACTATTCTTTTTTGATAAAGTTTGGGTTAAATTTTACTAAAGATGAATAGAAAATTAAAAATCCAGAAACAAGAGAAATCTCAAAAAAAAAAAAGACTTAATATTTGTTATTCATGGTGCAGTAATTTCATCGCCACTTTTTCTAGCAAATTTTTTCATCAAGAAATCAGAACCAAATAAAAGTAAATTAAACAAAACGTCCTGATCTAAATTAATGATGATAGTTATTATTGCCTTTTATTAGTACCATCGGCTAATCGAAACATTAATATTTGTAAATTTATTGACATAGACAACTCCTAAAGAAAGGAGCTAAGAAGCTTGTTGTATTCATAGGTGTCCCAGTATTTAAATTAATGTTCAAACCTAATTTAGAAATTAATCGAAAAGGAAAGTAGATTTACTAAGCGATCAACAGATGACTTCAATTTAATATTACCACGTTGACTTCAATATTACCAAGTTGATTCATGGAATAACTACTAATTATTATTAGTTTTTCTTTTTAATATTATTATTATATATAATCATGAATTGGACTTATTTCTTACTTTATGTAATTATTTTAAAGTTGGCACCTTCGGCTATGTTATTAGTGATTTGTCCTTCAAAAATATCCAGTCAAATCATAGTTAATAGCTTTTGGCTTATTTGAAATTTCAAGTGTATATATATAATATATGCATTCAATATAGTTTATAGCACATTGAATAATCAGATTGATATTTGAAAAAAAAAGGATCTACTCACTGATATACTTCTTAAAAACTGCCACTTATGGATTAACATGGAGGAAAATTCCCATTACTTCCTGTATTATGGCTTTATAGTTATTTATCTATCCGAATATTAATTCAGTTCAGCAGATCACTTGATTCTTATACTTTTCGTCATTTTATTAATTTAATGGTTTATTATTTCAATTTAACTTAGTGATATGTAGAATGACATTTTCTTGAAAGATCTTGTCAAATACCGAATCATTCTGTTCTATTTTTAATTGTTTGTAGAATTTATAAGACAAATGACAATTCAATTAAACCTAATTAAATTTCAGATCACTGAAAATTTTTCAAGCTTCATACAATTCTTCAATAATGATAGATACATTCAGGAAGAACGCATTTCGCCCCGTTGTTTTTTCTGGATATTCAATTCATGTTTATCAATTTTTCACACTACAGTTTTATTCCATTATCTCAAACCGTTTACTATTAATCCAGAATTAATGTTTGCTATAATTAGTAGCAGAATGCGTCGTATAAATTTTCTTCTGTAATCGTCACATCTGCATTCATTCTTAATGAGAATTCAAAATAAATCAACATTTTCATGATGGAATCGTAATGGATTACAAATAAGATGTTCGCAATTAATGAAAATTCTTTTAATAAGAAATATTGCACCGATTTCTATATTCCATCCTTACAAACAGATTGTAAATATTAGTTTTCAGAAGTTTAGATTTTTAAAGTTGACATTAAGATATGATTCAATTTTTAAATCAATCAATCATCTCAAAACTTGGTAAGATTATTCAATTAAGATTTCAGAAATAATTCAGTAATGAAAATCTGCATAGCTAAAAACGACAAGTCAAAAAATTGTAATTATTAATTAACCATCACAAGTAATTATCTTTTTGCAAATGATGTAGAATTTAGTTCTTATACTGTCTTTTGATAGTATGTATGAGAAACAGAATTGTTATAATAATTTATAATTACAATTATTCTTTGCTATGCTCACAAGTGAAGTTTTGTTCATTTTGCATTTGAAGTGCTGAAAATGGCATTTCAATTCATTCTTGTTATTTCTGAGTAAAAAAAATAAATTAACTCAACAAATAAGAAACGGGAAGATAAAAATTTCGACAGCTAGCACTCATCAATTTTCTGCTCAAAATCAAGAGCTTTTTTTTCTGAGTTTTTAACTGAAACAATATGTGCAGTTTGAGAATTGGAAAAGAAGGAAATCTTTGAAAATGAAAAAATACCACTTGGAAAGAACTAGACATTTTGTACTATTTTTAGATTCTAAATTGCTGTTAAAACAGAATTTAATAATATTTCAGAAAAAAAAAAAGACATAATGTTGGAAAAAATATTATGAAAAAATAGCAAGGATGACTTTGCTAAACAGCGTGAATTAAAGCAGTGATAACCAATGCCTAGCACTTTCATCACATTTCCTTTTTTATTTCTTCAAATATTACTTTAGTCTTTTCTAAATTTCTACTTTTCTGAAAATCTTCTGAAGTTTCATAACGATTTTTACAATTCATTTATGAAAGTTTAAATCATTTTTTGCAAAAATGATTAAAAAACCTAATACAAACACAAGGCACACTCGGGGATTCACCCATACATTCACATCTAAACTTTAAAAAACCCTCATTTGCCTTCATTCTCACGGTAAAAATTGATTTAATCAAAGCTTTTCATTCATAGCCATTAGGAAAAAGTACAAATTGAAAGCAATTAATAAACTGAATTCTTTAGAAAGACTTTCCGTATCCTTTAAATCAGATCATTCCTCTCAGCAGGCTTCCAGATTTCGGGAAAAAAAAAAAAAAAAAACTTGAAATCATAGCTGATTAATTGAAGATCAAAGCATCCTAAAATCCTAAAAAAAAAATGAATGGAAATGGTATTTCCCTATCATATCTGTAAGATTCATCGCTGACATATGCAAAAAAGTTACATTTGTATCTTATGGAAGATGTAAATTAGATAATCAGACTGCAATAAACATATGAAGAGTATAAAAAAGTTTATTCATCCATAAATAAGTTTAAGAAATCCAGTTAAAAATTTATATACATATGTGATTAGAGTACATGTACAAAATTACAGTGGATTACAATTATCGATAGTTGAAAGTCTAGGAACATATCAATGCAGGGAATTATAAACGGCAACAAGAAAAATAACAAAAAAGTAACGGAGAAATAGTATCCAGTCTGATAATTCTTGCTATGTCTTTATAATAATAATGGAATTATCAGCAGAAGATCATAAGAAAATTTGCAAAAGAAAAAAAAATCAAAAAACTGCGTCAATTAATGAATCCTTAAAAAAAAAAAAAAAAAAACAAGTTCAGAGACTTCCACATTCTCTGGTTTCTGCAAGGAAATAACTTAAATGTTGAGAAAAATGCTTATCTCTTGGACTATGATTCTATTAATCGGATGAAACATTAGTTTTGCTTTTATCTTCTTCTTAGAGAAGTATAAGGGACGAAAGAATTGATTGATAATTGCTCAAATTCCCAGCAACGTCAAAAGGAATTTTCGACCAAAAATAAAAGACAAAGTGACGCATATCTTATGTTCTGAGCTGAATTTTCGAAAAGTTCCGTCTCCGATAAAAAGATGGAAATAATTCGAAGTGAGGGTGATTGAGGAAACAAAAATGGGTGAGGAAATTAGATTATGTATGCATTTCCATGCATAATTATAAAGGTAGTTTTGCGGATTAAAAAAAATTCAGATTCATTAGTCCCCTATCTTTCGATAAATAACAACAAAAACAAAACTAGATATACCATTATTTCCTCAAAATTCCAGTCGTAATTAATGGTAAAGAAACATAATTCTAAATTTCCTGTCAGCTTTTTTGGCACATTTAGTTCAAATAATGACTTTAACATTAGCGCTATTACGAAGTATTGATTCTTTTGTGACTCAACGAAAGACCCAACCCAATCGTGTTTCTATTATAACTTAGTACTGGATTGCTAAGTTAATTCGATTTCATTCCATTTCTTGAATGTGGCCCAAAAGTGAGCAGAGCAAGCGTGGTGATTGCCTCTCTCACAGCTATTCAGAACAAACAAAAAACAATGAAACAATCAATTAAACTTTGGGCAAAAACGCGATAAACAAAAAAGAAAATTTCCCTTTATTTTAAAGATTCAAAAACAATTGAGGAGGGCAACACATCACAGCAAGCAAGAGAGCATCATTTTCAAGAGAATCTCGGAAGACCACATATATTCATATATAATTATATACTCGTACAGTATTTGGTTTTAACAATGAGAGAGCGAATGAATGATAAAAAACGACCTTAATTTTACCAAAATTCGCACTCTTTTTCTCAAGACTTTAAAATAAGCTATTTTAGTTAACAATATTAAAAATACAATTGGCTGATGGTGGCATGATCAAAATGATAAAAGTACTGTACAGATGGAGAAGCTCGAGACCAAGAGGGAATAACAGGTACTAAAATGAAACCATTCACGTTTATGCATATTAAATATGCAATGATTATGGAGAAAATAATGACAAGCAGCATCTGCATCAGCAAATTGTAATTTTTTTTAAGTTCATGAAGAAGTGACCTGAGAAAAAACAAAAAAAGAGCAGAGAAGGCGGCCTACCGAAATGGGAAGTAGGTCCGAAAAGGCTTGAAAAAATGACTCCAGAAAAAAAGCTCCAAGAAAAATTTGAATGGCACGTCGAAATGGTTGCTAAAATAAATATAATTTCCTAATTTGTTTTTTCCGAACTTTGTAGCAGTTAAAACAAAACGGAAAAGTGATGCTATCTCCTTAAAACTCTGCTTAATTGTAAAGAAGAACCAACGGACATGAATATTACTTAATAAAATGTACTGTATTGCACTTACTTATAAAATTTGATATCGACGAAACCCCGAGGAAATATACGATCGAGATCATTTGCAACTTTTTTCTTTTATATATAAAAGAAAGAGAAAAAGATGACAACCAACCTGCACAGAAAAGATTGACAAAAGTAAAGATGGTGCATGGAAAAGAATGAAGATGAGAAAAGACGTTCGGGCAATTAATTAATAATAATAGTAATTATAATAATAATTTTGATAATGGCGAAGCAATGGTGAGCACTTGTTGATGGAGTTGATTTTGCTAATCATAACTGACAACGACAAATGGTAACCATATTAGGAGAAAAGAATGATAGCAATTAATGCTTAATTAATCAATTAATGGTTAGTATATATTAAAAAAAAAGCAATAATAAAACAATATAACCAAACAAAATAGAAAGAAAGAATTAAATTAATTGTACGCTGAGAATAAAAACGGCGCAAACGACTAAGAATACCCGAAGTAACGAGAACCGATATTTTCCTCTTCGAAAAAAAAAAAAAAAAACATTGAAATGCGAGGCAATCACAGAACTGTAGCTTTCAATAGTCAGTAATAGTATTCATCCTGTCATCTAAAATCGTCTTTTAAAAAATTTTGAGAAAAGATATTTGGGATTTGAGGAAATCTGTGATTCTTGCAATTGGAATCTTTACATACTGGTGAAACCAGAAATGCTTAAATCACTACTGCTCATATGAAAGCTACCGTACGTGCGAGTACAGAATGAATGTTGATAGTAAGCATTTGGTATGGAAGCATGAATTTAACATTCCCAATGAATTTCGGTTTCAAATAAACAAGGAAAAAACACAAGAAATGCTTTGAAGTGACAGCATAGTGAAAATAAGGGAGAACTTATTTGGTTACTTATACAGTAAACATATAAATATTACGAAAGCTATCTTGAGATTTTCGACAAAACTACTGATGGACAAATAATTATATAACACCAAAAATAAAGACCCTATAATGAATGCAGCAACTGGAGGCTATTGTACCACAATGGGCACTACATGTACTGAACGTACTCACATGCTTATGCTATGAGCAAATGTTGCAGCAAATAGCCTAACCTAATAAAATATGAACAGAAAAGTTCTATAATGCATATGAAGCAGATATTAGAAGATACGGTTCGGTAAATATGCTTGTCATATTCATTCAAACTTCGTTTATTAAAAAAAAAGCTTCATGCTCTCACAAGTATTAATCTAATATTCACAAGTCAAGATCAAAATTAATTAGCAGATGCAATCCAGAGAGAATGGGAAAAGCAAAATTATATTTTTAATTTATAATTGAGCAAATTGCCATCTTCAAAGACTTCACAAGTAAATGCACCCGAACCAATCTTGTCTCCCTGACATATTCATGTATATACCTCGACAATACACAGAAGCCCATTATCGCATCCTAGTGAACTTCAGCTGAGCAGAATGAATGGAAAAGTATGCAGAGCTTCTGGAAATTAAGAGCAAAGATCGAGGAGAAGGAAAGAGGCAAAAACAAAACAAGTGAAATCTTAATCAAGACATAATCACTACGTAAAATCTTCCCCAAAAACTCCTCTCAACAAACAATTTCACAGTAGCTTCACATGGTGCATCAGTGGGTTTAGAATTAAAAAATATGCAAGAGTATGAAAATATCAACAACTGATCGACTGAACTACAACTTACACAAGATTTAAAAGTATGAAAATGGAGAAAAAAGAAATTATCACGATACAACTAACTGCGCTTATTCTACTTAAATGACCAAATAAAATATTTAAAAAGAAAAAAAAAAACACGTAAGAAACAGATGATTTGACGTAATACAACAAGAATCAATTAAGACATCGACATAAACGACCCATGAGAACTGAAGAGAAAGACACGAAGAATGTTTAGATTACTTTTCTTGTTAATAAAAAATGAATCCATCAGAAATAGAATTATTCCACATACCTCTTTCTTGAAAATGAGTTGCTGCGTACATCTTGCGAATAGACCATTACCATCATCAGTATTAGCACCAAAATTAATAATGCAAACATTTCCTGCACTAAAGCTGGTTCACCTCGGCAAACAATTTTTCAAAATCATTAGATGTAGCATATAGGAATGGCTATATAATTATTATAATAATGCACGAAGTGATGGAGGTGTTAGGTGCAAGTCTTTTAAAGAAATTATAGAAAGCATAAAAGAATCTGCGTGCATTCATCTAGTTCAGAAAATGAGAAACTATTGAATTAGAGATAGCATTATATATATGATCATTTAAGATTAGCATAATGATAACGAAGATATAAGTCCATTACGCACGAATTGAGCTGCACACGCACCGTGAGGTTGAATTCCATTGAAAATTTCATGATAAAAACATGAGAAATGAAAAGATATAAGATGAAAAAGGCAGGTATAGCGATGCATGCGTGCCTTGCTGACTAGTCAGTATTTCACACCTAAACTACATTGAAAAGAGTTTCTGTTGTTCAACACGCACAGCAACATCCAGAATACTGTCACCAAAACGAGGAGAGGTTGTCGTTGTTACAGCTGGTTGCGGTTGTGGTGGTTGCATTCGCTGAATCTCAGCTAAACTCATTGCTGGCTGCAAAAATCTTTTCAATTTTTAGTTTGTATTTCCTTATAACAATTGATTTAAAAAAAAAATCATTCAGAGACATTCTTTTTCATGCGAACTACCAATTCATTACTTTTCATATTTTAAAATGAACTACTTAATTTTGACTTTCTATTTGCTTTTTCTATCTTATATTTTAATACAGCATGAAAAGCCAGATCACCATTACCGAAAACTTACATGATATGGTATACTTCATCCTATTCCTGCACCTTTATATATACTTCTACGGAAAATCCAGATTATGCACGCGAATTGTTTGCAAATTTCAAACAAAAATTACGACCAATTCTATCTTAATACATCTCCTGCTCCCCAAAAAAAGAAAATTTTAATACATCTCCCAAAAAAAGAATTTAAATCTCTAATCTTAAAAGACCTACTCTGACATTAGTAGCATTGGAATTTCCACGTATTCGTTCACGAATTGTTGAAATTTCCGTTTTAGTCGCAGCAATTTCGATTACTAGACGGCTATATTCTGATCGTTGCTCTGATGTCATGAGATCCGTCGGAGTATCCATCCTTCCACTTCCACCTTCACGGTCGTTATTCTCAAAATTTAATATAAAATACAAAACCATAACCATGTCATAATTTTATGGAACCAACAAAGGAAATTTCATCTATCTGTTTAAAAATAAGCTTACAATTTTGACAGCGTTCATGAGACGAGCTAAATCATTCTCCGCTTGCTCCAGTACCGGGATGCGACTGAGAAGCGTGCGCATCTCTGAGAGTGCCTCATTCGGAAGTGGCTTACTAAGAAGTGAAACATCAATCAGTCCTGCAATTATTTCATTTTAAAAATATAAAATCAGAGTCTTTAACGGCTTAATTCATGGCAAAAAGCTTATATTATGAGTACCTTTCGCAACAGCCTGGCGTAATTGTTCAACAATTTGTTGAGTGGAAGCAGGCATAGCTGCGTTATTCCCGCCATCTGACGGCATCCAACCACTCTCCAATGATGCAGACTGATGGTCAGAAAGAATTTCCCAAAGACTCGGAATGGTTACTGATTTTGCGATTGCTGAAGTAGAACGATTATTCCATCCTGAAGGAATAATTTCAAATAAGTATTTTCCGGGAAAGAAAAATAAACTCAAGACTTCTCAGATTCAAATGGAATCTGAAATATTCGATGATTGAAGTGATTTTTGATCATCAGAATCCCGGAGTATATTATTCGGACAATATATTTCCGACAGGACTGATAGCCAACCACAAGGTTTACGACGAGAGTAATAAGAAACATAATACACCTGCATTAGATGAAGCCGTGGCAATAGTTGCTGGTACGCTTTTAGTTGGCCATGAGGAGATAGAATTTGTCGAAATCGGTGCAGCATTATTACTCGATGTTTTTGAAGGAAGATCACCCCAACCAAGGGGAGCAATTGCACGAATGCCTGAGATGAAATAGAATTTTTTTTTTTTTTTTTTTTTTCGTATAAGTAGAGTAAGCAACAATTAAACTGAAAGAAATATCCCAAATTGAATTGAAATATGGAACAATAATTAGAATAAAACTTATTACTTTCATTATCTGAATTGTCATATTCTTTTCCGGCAGGTATAAGCCATCGTTTGATTTCTTCTGAAATAAGTTTTGAATCAAAATTTTATACCAGTTAAGATAAAAATCTATTGCCCAAATCCATTAATAAATCCAATAAAGTAGAGCTCATACATAAAAAAAAGACAAACTCTGTTGTTTTTCAGGATCACCCCATGCAGCAGTACCAGTATCTCTTTGCCACTTACGTACTTCACCTTCTGGATCCTGCCAGACAGCATTTTCACCCATAAACTACAAACAGAAGGAATAATCATATATAAAATCACAAAACTGATGCAAATAAAGCGCAATAGTGCTCTGGCCTAATAAAAAATTTCTTGAAGATAGAAAAATTATAAAAATCCACAAACCGAATCAGATTTGGAGACCTGTGAATAAGAATTGAAAGTACTAGGAGGAGGTGAACGATTCACAAAGTTTTGAGTAAACTGTGGCTTCGGTCCAACAGGTACTGCCGTCACTACCGCGCCACCGCTGCCTGTTGAAGGATTCCACTGCGTCAATCCATTCGGCATCTATAATGACGGAATCAGTAAAAACTTCCTCCCAAAATTTCACGATATTGATTTTCGTCCTCCCAGTCTTGCATTTGAATCAAGTTCACAATTTACAGCTCTTCATAATAGACCCAAATAAAACGAGTTGAAGTTGAATGCTTCCAAAACAACAGGAACCTGGGAATTTCGGAGAAATTTTCATACAATATCTTAATTTCCTAATTACATTCAGATCTTGCAAAAATTAACGACGAATATTCCAAAATCATGAAGAGATTAAAAAAAAATGATCAATAAAATTTTACACTATATTCAACAGTAGGTGGTGGGAGATACATTCCATTAACTGTGTTATTTACAGCTGGAGTGCCACCCCAAACATTCTGCAGTCGACTCCTCTGAGGTGGTGGAATACTGGATGGTGGTACTGGCGGCTGTACTGGTTCATTCATCGAACGCTGCACCCAATTTCCCATCACAGCGTTACTTTCAAATGGTGGACTGTTGAATCGTGTTGACAGAGGAAAAACGTTACCACGTGGTGCATTTTGCTGCCAACCTAGAACATGCATCAGAATATAACCGTTCTCATTAAATTCAATCAAACTTAACATGGACGAGTTCCTGTAAAAGTGATAAGGACAAAAAAAAAAACTTATTTTCACATTATTTCAAATACTTACTTGCAGCATAAGCAGGCGGTGGTGGACCTGTTGGAAATACTGGAGGACGCTGAGCACCACCCCAAACTTGCTCATCATTTGGCCATAATTTATTCTGAGTTAGACCACCACAAAACGGTACTGCTGCTCGTACTGTTTGTGATTGAGTAGACATATCCCAACTTCGCTGTTCTGTAACATTTCCAAAAAATACCATAGAAATACTTAGAACGGTTGATTAGCTCCAATGGTAAACAAAAATTTTTAATAAGATACAAATAAATGAAATACCAGTACAACTCCGAAACAAAATACTAACCAATTTCAGGTTGCGACCAACCATTTGCTGCGCCACAACCGGCAAAAGACGGAGGAAAATGGTTAGTTCCTGCAATTAATATGATGCCTTTCTGTAGTCATTTTCAAAATCAAACCATAGAAAAAGTAAGAATATCTGATATGAAATTCGCTTCAATACCCATATGTATTTACGCGATATACCTAAGACTACGACTGTTAAAATATCAGACCATTCAGCTCGGTGAATTTTAAGGATACAATTGAATATAGATCATTCTGTATATTTGCCCTGCTGATTTATCATCGATATTTTGAAACATTACATTTTAAAAGGGCAGATTGATTTACTGCACAAATCGGAAGTCAAAAACTACACTAAAACAAACCACTTAATGGTTCCTGTTCTAAAGAAAACTGGTTGAGTGGCGTCGCCTGCCAGATACCCAATGTTTCATTGATATTTGCTTCTGAAATATGTGTAACAATACATAGAAAAAATTTTTATACTGCCTCTAAACAATGGAGAAAACCAAAAGGGTGAAATGAAAGTTTTACCTAGTGATTTCGGCTCTTGCCAAACAACTTTCGCATTACTATTCCGAAAAGCTGGCGGTACAATTGATCGCATATGTTCATCAAATGCTGCATTATTACTATAATCGCTAACACCACCCCAACGATTCTGCAAAAAAGCCATTTGTGATAAATAAGAATCCAATCATGAAATGATTTCAACAAATAATCAAATGAAAATTACTATTATTTCGCTATGAAAAAAAAAAAAAAAAAAAATTAATTGTAATCATTTGGTGGATTTGTTTGTAATGAAGATTAGATAAGTCGCAATAATTGTCATCTTTTTTTTTTATTCATAATAATTACCTGTTGTTGTTCGATGCTCCATGAATTCAGCGAAGCCGTTTCAGCCTGCGAACTTTCAATTGGAGCCCACATGAGGCCACTCACTTCCTTTTATTTCTCTGCGACCTCTCGTTTATAAATGTGGTTAGTTCCTGCACACATATATGTATATAGATATATTGTTCTATCGATGTCCATGCTCACACATAATGAAACATGGATCGCGTCGTGTCCATAACAATGTACTTCTTTCATAAAAAACAAAACTACATCAAAAATGAACACAAAAATCTACGCAGCACTCGTAAAACAAGTTCTGATTCCCAGAGATATCAGAAATTAAGTTCACAAAGTCTTCGAAATTGGCAAATATTTATGCAATATTGAGAAATCTAACTTTTTCTATGTTTATGGTCATAGAGAAAAGCCATATCGACTTTACGAATAATGTTCAACTAAGGTAAATAGGATAATCAATCTCATTCCAAAAACAAAGAAAACTAATGTTAACTATGATTATTCTAAGCAGGAACTGTACATGAGACATAATAATGCGATATTTTTACAAGGACTTGGGAAAGAGAATTTTACAAATGATTCGAATCAAACAAAATAATCAGTTTAATTGATTGCAAAAATCATCCGCACTATCAATAATACCCAGCTGTTGCAAGCTCATTTATTTCATATTCCAAAACATGTTACGAAATTTTTGACAGCAGGAAATCCATGAAAGACATTGCAAAAACGGTAATGCTTATCAGGAGAGAACATGGGTAAAATTTGCAATTTGTGAAGTTGCTGGAGGATAAGAACCAAATCAAATTCGATAATATGAATCATATTCATTTGTAATGAATAGCTTATCCATTCAAATCCATGTAGAACTTCCAATAAAAGCTTAAGTTATCATAAGATTACACTGGGAAAAACGTATTAAGATGACATGTAACCCATGAGTATCAATCAATTAAAACTCGTGGATTACGTGTCATATTGTAATCAATTAAGATTACTGCTAAACTTGACATATAAGTTGCAAAAATATAAAACGCTTAAATATCTTTTCTTAGAAGAGAAACAAGCAGATCAGTCATAGACTTTATATACCATTAGTATATTTATGCTAAGAATTATATGATCAAACCTAACGTCTTGTGAATTAAATTAATCAAGTTAGATTTAGTCTCAAATGATTGATCTCTCGAATGACTGAACTCTCAAATGATTGATCCTGTCGGAGAGATACTCTCACGTAGCGAACAAACAACCATCGAGAAGTAATAAAATACACCTCAGCATGGACCATCCGATCATCTCAAATGGCAGTCTAACTGACGGGAACAACCGAATAGATGGCCTTAGTATAAACAGAGCAGAGAGGAAGACTGCAGACATGCAGGAAACATGCCCCTGCATAGGCACCACAAACATCAACAGATCGCTGCTGCAGAGCGCAATAAGCACGTAGGAGAAAAATTGTCCTTGCAGAGAAAAAGGGAAATGATGGAGCAGTAAGAAGAGAGATGGAACGAGAGAAATGATAATTGCAAGAATGGCGTGCGCGCATGCATGGTGCACATTAAGAAGTGTGATGTGTTGCTGCTGCTGCTGGTGTATTTAAACGTTCCACTCAACAACACAAAATTTGGAACCAATCATCTATCATTGTGCGTCTTGCGTCGCAACAGATTCCTCTGCCTAGTTTGGCCATTTCCCCTACCCTTCGCTCTCCCTCCCACGCAGAGTAGTCCATCTGTAGCATCGTCTTCTGCTGTTCAAATTGGACTTCTGGAAGAGAGGATGGTGTCGCATGTCGCACATCTTAGAATCCTTCATTCTGCAAAATGCACAATTTGCTACAATGCACAAGTGATAAAAATATCTGCAAGAGCAATAGCAGTAGAAGTAACAGCAAATGAGAGATGACGCAGGAGTCTGCCGTGTTGATGGAGTTATTCCGGGAGATACGAGCGTGCTCTCATGCGGCTTACGTGCTGTCCTATTCTGCATCCACCGACCGATCGACCATCTTCACTCAACTGCGAAAATGCAGTTCACTTTCAGGAGCAGTTCTATTTTCCCTGTCTGAAAAAGTTTTATTCGACAACAACAAAACGAATCTACATCACTTGTTCCTTCTCTTCGTTCTTTCGGACGCTTCAAAATAAGCAGAAATTAAAACAAAAGAGAAAGAACGACAACTTGCCATATATGTATGTGTGCAATGTGTGTGCAGGCAGAAGAGGATGCATGCATGCATGCATGTCCAATGAAGAAGTCATGCATTGCACATGGACGGACGGACGGACGGAAGTGAAGCGCAGGATGCTCCCTTTTGCACCTGACTGACAATGCGTACTTCTCTATCTCAATCCCCTTTTAATGTCAATTATTGCAAAACATCAAGATTCTTGCTATAAATCGACTTTTCTCCCCGCTTTCTCAATTCTCATCAAAAAAAAAAAAATTTCAGGTCATCCTGAATAATCAAGTATATTTATAAAATCATTTCAAAAGCGTTCATAAATGTTGAACGTAAAAACTAAAAGTGTTTATGGAACACTAAACGTTAATCAAAAATGTTCGTTCTAAATCATCATTGCTTCATACATTCAATGTCGGAGAGGAGAAAGGCAATTTTCAAGACAATTTGGAAGAGTGCAAGATGCACAATAATCGATTAACAAAAAGCAATCCAGAATTGAAGAGCTAACAACAAGAAGTTTTTTTCTTTTCTTCGAATAATGATAATAAATGATCGGTGACAGTAGTGTTTCCATTTTGTATACTTTACATTTAACATGAATTCTAATCATTTTGAAGACTGATATGATCCGGCAAAAATATTATTTCATTGAGTCCTATTTATTAGACACATAAAAGCATTAGACAGAAGCATTTATAGAAAGAATTAAATAAACTACTGGACGCGTTAACTGATAAAAGGTTAGAATTTCATGTACACATTAGACGTTCCTATACTGAACTTTTTTGAAAAAAGTCAACAAGACGAAACATGTGGCGGATTATCAAAAAAAATGCAAGCGATGGTGTAATAATAAAAGAGAAAAACGGTGCAAGTCAACAACGCAAGAGTTGCGGTTTGCAGAAATGCGAATAGTGAAGTGAATTATGTGATAAGCAGATAAAAAACGAAGAGAAATTAGGACATTCCAATGACTAGAAACAAAGTTTGTTGGAGGGGAAAATGGCACATATCGTAGGAATGAATGAACTAAATGCTGTGAAGCTTTACAGATAAACAAGAAAGCCCTCTGTCATCTTCCCGCTCAATATACTTACGCACATTAAAGTAGCTAATAATCATATGACCTTTGACAGTTTACAGTAAACATTTAAATGATGATTTATAGCTACAAAAGGCGCCCATAACTCGGCGCCAAAAGTATCAAATAGGATGAGCGAGGAAGGGGAAGAAAGGAGCAAGTGTGGCTCCTCATCGAATATGAGAAATGAGGATGATGTCATCAGATCCGGGACTAGAACAGCTGTGTTTTGCTGTTGGATCTGTATTGCTATTTCTCGATAGCTTCCTTTCCTTCCCTTCCTAGCCCCATACCATTCTAAAATGCTCTTCAAGGGATCGAGTAGTAGTAGTTATGGTGAGCAAGTGGCAGGTGCAAGCATTGTCAGCACCGAGTTTGAATGGCACAACGTTTGTCCATCCATTCCTCTCCCTCCTCCTCTTCCACAACAACACTATGACCGGTTCGACCGATCGACCGACCGACCGATCGATCGATCGATCGAGCCCATTTCACAACAGCACACATCGTATACAAATTGACCAGTGCGAACGACCCATATATCTAGTGGAGTCGTTGTTAGCATGATCTATAATACGACAAATTATTGAGATATTATTTGCTGCCAAATTATATCACATGAAAATAAATCGGTTTACTTCGATGTCCGTCAGCAGTATGTCATGAATTTTGACTTTTCGTTTTTAAGTGAGATTTCCATTTTCGATATATTTCACTGGCCATATCCATAAAAATATATTTGAGCAGTGTCCGGACATCGCGCGGATGCTGCCCTAGCAATGTCATATCTCATGGGATGGATAAAAGTGCTTATTGAAGTCATGATGGATCGATGAATCTTATAACGTAGTGAAACAAACTAACTGCTATTTTTAGGTCTGAAGGAGCATTCGTGTCAAATAGCATAAACGACGTAAGATATTTTCATAGGCAATTTACAGTCATTTTGAAATATTTCATCAGCTTAACACTACAAATACACGAGAATTAAACTCTGCGTATGAGATTTTGACATTGTACAGCTTCATTTGAAATTCATGTTTGATAAAAAAAAACAAATCTGCGCCTTACAACGTTGGTATGTGCATTAGTCTGTCTGAGTATAAAGATACGTGTGCATTTTTATGTAATTTCATAATATAATACAAAGTTGATCATTTGATATCATAAAAAATGAACAAAAATGCACTGTTCAATAACAGCAACATTTGCAGAAACCCGTACATGTGAATCGGAGGTTAGTTCTTATAAAATTTATAGAATTTGCAAAATACCAAAATCTAAAGTTAAAAAGACAAGTGAAAAATCAGAATACCCCACCCATAAATGCATCAAATGACTACGTACATTTAAACGGTTTCTACAGAAACTTGAACGCCGAAATCTTGCTTCATTGGAAATTAAACAAGATATCAATACTAATACAAACCTAATTATAATACAGAAGGATACGTTTTTTGTCGCAGATGCCCTGTAACAGACAATTCGTGAAAAAGTTCTACTAATAAGGATTATGAAATTTATTTCTTAGGCAACGGACGTGTCAAAACAACATATTATTTCTGAATAATCATGATTCGAAAATCTGAAAAATTAGAAAATTCAATTTTTAAAAACTTCGAATTTTCAAGTTTTCCATTTGCCTTTAATTAACTTAATATATGACTTATTTGTTACAAAAGACTCAAATGATAACAAAAGCATCGATAGAAGAAAACACAAGAAAAAACATCACAGTTTAAAACAAAACATTGTACTGCGATAACTTTTTCTAACATAATACCTTAAAATCGATGCAATCTTTCTAAATTTCTGGAAGAATTTGTGGATATGGAGAATAGGAATGTTTTTAACGGTTATTTTACAGGAGAAACTAAAAAAAGTGAATTATGCATTAAGTTGATGTAACGGAATGAAATTAATGTAGGCGAAGTTTTTTGGAAACAGTGACATCACTGATGAATTCTAAAACAAATAATCCATGATTTGATGATTTGAAACAAGATGGAGCATTGAAAATTACAAGCTTATCTCAGTTCAATGCAAAATTTAATACAGGATTTTATACAATTAATTCCTAACATCAGCGCCACGACGTCTTCGTTCATATTCTCCATCATTTTCTGATGGACTGTCATCTTCTCTAGAAAAGAAAAAAAAGTTGATTGGTAGAAAATAACTTTGAACTTGTCAAAAAAATTTGGATTTCTGAATGACCACAAAAAAAAAAAAAAAAAAAAAAAAAAGAAAAGTGAACTTATAAGCATAAATGATATGAAAAAAGTAATTATTGTCCATTCTGGCAATTTCAAGCGACAATTCTTAAACGAACCTGTTCCTTTCATTTAGGACAGCAAGTTCAACCACTTCCATCGGTACCTGTCGCTGTCGCATCACATCATCTACATCATCATCTGAAATTCGAATACAAATCAAAATTGATATCAATAAGAGTGAGATGCTTATGAATTATTTTTGCAAAAAAAAGTTTCCGAAAGTCACCATTTTCAGAATCTTCCAGATTCTGCTGGTCAATCTGAGGTACTCCATCAATGTTCGGTGCTTGTGCTGCATTGTCAGCATTTGGTATAGCAGCAGGTCCTGCAGCCTGCTGAAGTGTTCCGTCCAATGAATGAGATTCGGGCTGCGGCTCTAGGAAGTCCCAAATAAGTATCGTATCATCGTGAGAAGACGATACTATTTGAAATTCATCAAACTGCAGACGAAATACTCGGCCCGTGTGCTCCTAAAATCAAAACATTACATGACTATAGAAGCTTTTACAATTCTGCTTAATGGTTAGCAACAATATTGCTAAGACAAATATGAGCACATAAAGCATATTACTTTTCATCCAGACTCATTCATACATTTAAAATTTAGTTTTTAGAATTGCAACTTTACTGCTTATTTCGCTCCATACATAATATCACACAATGTACATTTCTTCGACTTAAAGCTTCGAAGTAAATGTTCTATGCATTTCAACAAGTTTTTACAATGCGTAAAGCAAGTTCTCGATCTTTTCTCTTATTTCCAATCATTTTTATTAAAAATCACTTACCACCAATGTTAATAAGCATATACTATCAGGTGGAGAACGCGGATTCATTGCTGCCTGAAGATCCCAAACTTTGATCCTTCTGAAATAATCAAAATTAAAAAAAAAAAAAAAAAAAGAAAAAAAATAGCACGATTTTCAATTAAACCGAAGCACGTATATAATTAAAACTTGGGCATACCCATCATAAGCACCAGAAACAATACGTTTCGAATCGAATCGAATACAACGAACAAGTTGTTCGTGGCCTTCTAAAACTCTCAAACAAGCGCCTATTTCAATATCCCATAACCTGAAATTGTATAGAAAATAGAATAAAAGTCGAAGATGTGAATAGTTTTCTTAAATAAAAAAGCATCATTTTACTCCTTGTTTCACAAATGAAGCAGACCTGATAGTATTATCACTTGAACCGGAGACAACTAGTCGGTCATGATACTGCAAGCATGCGATGCCTCGCCTATGACCGATCATAGTACGCACAAATTCACATGTATCAGTGCTCCAAACCTTAAAAATGAGAAAAAAAAATGTAAGTTACGATAAAAATCATGAACTAGCCACTTCAAATTTGAAGACATATTTGGTGAATTCATTTTTAGAAAAATGAGTTGTTAAATTTGAGAAAAATCTGAAAGATTAAAAGGTAATTGAAAACTTAAAAGTGAACTAAGGAAAAAATTTTAATACCACAAACATATGTAGTGAAAAATTGGTACTTACTTTAATTGTACGATCACCTGAAGCTGAAACAATATACTTGCTATCAAAGTCTACAACATTAACGGCAGCGCGATGAGCCACAAGTACACGACGTACGTTGATTTCTCGTGGAGAAATCATACCCCAAACTGCTATTGAACGATCCTTTGAGCTGAATTTTTTTTAAATCACAAATTCTCTAGCATTCTGTAGTTATGTATATGAATTTTCACTGAATCGGATTTAGAAAGTATTTTATCGAAAGCATACCACGTAACCATCATGCCATTTTGGAAACGTAAGTGCAAAACTGCTTCGACGTGATGCATTAGTGTATGTAATAGTTCGCCAGTATGTACATCCCATACTCTGCAAACCTTTTATTATTCTAGAATTTAAGACGTCTGCAAAGCTCATGAATAATAAAAATTAGACAAAAAAGCGAATATAGCAGATTCCAGTACGGAAAAAAAAGGACAAATCCGGAAAAAGAATAAGCTTTATAAAAGTTATGATCTACAGTAATTATAATGATAAGAAACAAGAAGAGAATAACCTTATGAAATATTTAAGAAGTGCACATGTTGAAATTTGATTTTATTGAACTTAAGAGCATTTCGAAATCTAATTTTACTGATTTTACTGAACTTAAGAACATTTTGAAATTTCATCTTACTGAACTTAAAAATTAAAAAATTTTAAATTCAGTAAAACTAGAATTCAAAATGCCTGGAAGACAAATATCAACGTTAACTAAAAAGGAACAATTCAGACCTGATTTTTGAACTGAAATCAAATGATGTCTTAAAGTTCATGAATCAAAGATTTCGTGCGATGCTGTCTTCCACATTCCAACATCAACAAAAAAGTAGCAAATTGTTTATTTCTTCAAAATTACAAGAAATTATTATAATATCTACGTACCTTACTGTAGTGTCGCTGCTTCCACTAATAATAACTCGATCATCATATTGCAGACAGAGCACTGAACCAGTATGTCCACGTAAAGTTTTCGAACATTGTAAATCCTTTCGTTGCCAGATTTTGATTGTGTGATCTCGTAATCCCGATATTATTTTATCGTCGTCATATTGCAGACAATATACACCTAAAAACTTATTACCTTAACTGTCTTCCTCAAGGAAAATTGAAATTTGATGAAAGTTCTATATAAAATATTAAGCAATCGAAAAATGAAGATGAATTCCCAACAAATTTTCAGTATTATACGCTATATCGCGAAGAAAACCGCAATACAGGAGAAAAAAATCATAGATGAAGCACCTCTACTCGGTTCTGAATGACAAGTAATGCGGGATAATACATGTCGTCCATTTTGCCAATTAGATTTGAGCGATTCAATGTCTCGATTTATTTTGGGATACAAATTTCTATAGAAATGATGCTGAGCTTCTAGTGAATCAACTGTATTTCTGAAAAAATGTTAAAAGTTTTTCATATTTGAAAAATTTCCAAAAAATTAACACAAAATTAACCACTTTTAGTTGAAATTTTTTTCTCAGTTACTGCTATAAATAAAAATCTTCCCATCAAAATGCCAACTAATATTTTTACGATATAATGAGAGTGGAAACTGTAAATGAATTATTTATATAACATCGGATAGCAGAAAAGAGTTATAAAGATCCAAGTCACACAGCGTATCTATATTGCAATAACAACAATGGAAGAGTTATCTACATGGCAATAACAACAATTGTCACTGTCAAATGGAATTGAACATTTCAGCTAAAACAGCTTATGGTAACTTATTTAATAGATATTCTTTGTGATACACAAAAGTTATATCTTTGCAGTTGTCATATTAGATCCATCCACTTTTATTATTGAAATAAATTCCAGCGAAAAGAACGGAAATCAATCTATGATTTAAATCTAAAAAATTAAAGCATGGAAATAACCTTAGCTGTTCGATAACTTTCGGAGAATAACCCAATTCTTGAAATATCAAAGTGTGAGCTTTTTCCTTTGATACAAATAAAAAGTTTCGCCTAAAATCATTTACCAATGAAAAAAAGAAAAAAAGGAATTCTATTTGTTTCTCAAATATTGGTCCGATACCCAAACCCAGAAAACCTAAAAACATTACCATCCACGTTTATCTACGACTCCTTTCCAGACCGGATCAGTCTGAACGTTTCGTTCAATCAATCGGCGCCATAATTTTCCGTGTGATATGATTCGTCGCCATGTACGACTGACCTTTTCACTTGAATTCAGCCAACGGGCATCAAGGAATGATAGAACATATCTTGCTAGACGATCTGAAAATTCTGGTTTTGTTACAAATAACAATCAACGAGAGGTAGTTCTAATAGCCGAAGAAAGAGTCAGTTTTTAAAACAAAAATGATTACCATTCATTCTTATTTAGCTTTCTTGAGCATACAACTATAAAAATTATCACGACAGACCTCATATGATTGGATCTCAAACCAAAGTTTGTTGCTTGCCTTCAAAACAAATTTATTTCCTCAAAAGATTACAGATTTTTTTTCTTGAAAACCTGGTAGGAAGGCGATGAAGTCTCGCTGCAAAATAGGTTTCAAATATGCATCTATCTGTCCGTGCTGATCATGGCACATACTACGGATAAGAGTTTTCACGAAATCCACCTGATCTTGATCCGTCCAACAGAGGAATTTCTGCAAAAATGAATTACAGTTGATAATGAGAAAAAAAAAAAAGAAAAAAAAGAGCTTAATAAAGTTCTCTTAAGGATATTTGTGTGTCTGTTTTAACATAGTGTTCAAATGTAACATGACCAGAATTTCATACCCATTTAGAGTTAAAATTGCAATAAAATCTTCAATATACACGTATTCCTGTAACTTCATCGTAACCTTCATAAATAATGCAATCTCCAAAATGCTTTGTGCTCTTTAACTGTTTAATGTATGAATGTGTCCCATGTTAACTGATGCTAACTCATATTTAAAAAGTACAGATTTTGATATTTA
Source organism: Onchocerca volvulus (assembly GCA_000499405.2). NCBI lineage: Eukaryota > Metazoa > Nematoda > Chromadorea > Rhabditida > Onchocercidae > Onchocerca > Onchocerca volvulus. The sequence continues at coordinate 18,873,853 of HG738137.1, read as the reverse complement.
TATTAGTGAAAACAGAATTACTGAAGAAGAAAGCAGAAAGATTCCTTCAACATTGTTCGCTTTATGAAGTGGGCTGCAACAAAAATGCATCTAAATAACACTTCGAATATACAATCAATAACTTACTTCCAGTATAGACTGTCGTTCATTCAAATAAGTTGCACTCAAATTTTTTTCTTTTTCTCTGAGCGAAAGATCTGCCATTAGTTCAGCTGTCGATTCCCCCTGAAGCGATTCAGGCTGTAATGAATAAAATGTCAAAAGTTAGCATATTTCGAACTCTCATGCGCTTAAATAAGGATAAGAGCTGACTTCATGTACAAAAAAAAAGCAATAAACTGAAAACTATTCAAATACTTGAATTAATCCAATATCTAAACTAACATTTTTATATTTTAAAAATTCTGTGACAGATATCACTCAAATTATAGACAAAAGGTATTCCATTTTATGAAGCATATTGAAGAGATATTTCCTGCTGATTTTCTTTACTACTAAAGATGCAAAGATTTTCATAACAGTGGGAATTGGAATACGATATCTTTCAAACAAAAATGTTATATTTGAAATGATATATTGGTCTATCACATATTTTATGAAGTTATAGATTGTCTTTGCAATTCTAACTTTTTTCCATCTTATTATCTAAAAATATCGGGAATGAAAACCGTTTTATTTGAGAGATAAGTGATTAGACAGCAGCTACAAAAAAAAAAGAAAAAACTTATAGTTAACGATAGGCTGTTTATGTCAAGATAAGTAGATCAATGATAGTTACTGAAGAAATCAAAAAAAAAAACTAACGATGATTTCGTCGGCACAACCATAATGGTCTCCTTGACTATTAGGAAGTGCATTATTTTTTATTGACATAGCGTTGATTGGACTGTTTCTCCTTTTTGAACACGTGGCCCTAAGAAAAAATGCGCGATACACCGTCAGTGAATCCAAACGTACACCAAAAAAATGACGTCATGACTGCTATTAACACAACTAAACAACACAAAGACATAAGAATTATACACCGGTAATTTTCTGAGTAAATGCTTATGATTTGATCAAATCAAAAACATATGTTGAACCATGCCATCCTAATCATATGGTAAGTCATTCTACCTTTAGCAGGATCGCTGTTGAAATAACTACTCTGACCATTCAATTGTTACTTTATTAATGTAATCTGAAAATTGAAAAAGAATAGAACTGTTCACTTAAAAGTAAAATTTTAAAAGTCAGCAAATTCGTTTTTTGAGCTCATAGATTTTCGGTTCAGATCTTATGAATTTTCATACAAACAATCAGGAAAATATCGAAAACCGGTCTAGCAATTTACCAACGGATCCAGAACAATTTATCGGAAAATTGTCTCACCCCCTCACTTACCACAAATTCATCCACTTTACTATCCCCGGATAGAGATCCGCGTCATCGAACAATAATTATTTCAGAACGCCACAATTCTTGTCATGGAAAATAACAGAACACAGAGAATTAAGAATTACAGAGATGACATGCAGAACAGTTAAAGGTCGATAATTTTGAGGAGAGTGCTAAGAAGCAGCGGATTATCCAATCTGTGGCGCACTAATGTAGAAATTTGAATGAGGTTGTTCGATCGATCATATTTTTGTATTGTAATATTCGTTGTGTTCTCGAAGTGCAGGTGATGTGCTTTTGCGTGCTTAGAGGTCAATTCAAGGTCAATGAGATATTTCTGTCGAAAGGTTGGAAGAAATATATACTTGTTCATTGCTATCAGATATTTTAGAAATGAATATTGATTGATTGGGGCGGATTTTACGGCAGACGTTTTTGAGGCTTCACTTGAAAATAGAGTCCATCATATTTGCCCCAACCATAAATGTCAAGGTGTTTAAATTAATCTTTAGAAATTATCAGTGTGTGTGTGTGTTAAAGAAATAATGACCAGTAATGTTTCATCCTTAGTTTTTTGTTTAAGAAATTAAATTTTGCTTTGGAATGTGACGTCGTATCGATTAAAAGACCATGAGAAGTCATAATATATGATTCATTCTATTAGAGAGAGAATGTACAACAAAAAGGATAAATGATAACAGTGATATAACACTTAATGTTCCTTCTGCAATTCTCCTTTACATATATTCTAAGGCAACGGACAAATTTTCTGAAAATTTCGTATGAGTCTGTTCTCCTCCTTTCAATCGTATTCCATTTTGATACATCTTTTCATCGTTGAAGTTCACGTGAAAATTTTTTAGAAGAAAATTTAATAGTTTTTAATCAGACTTCATTCGAAAGTATAAGCACAAATCAATTATTCATACACGTACCACTTGTTTTAAGACCTTTCAGATTGTAGATCATAATTTATATAATTAGTAATACCGCTGGACAGCTGAGTTTATATTTTCTTCCATCCTTCGAAAAGTTCAAATGCTTCCTCCTCTGCTTCCATTATCGAAACTTTTGTTCTTCTGTACTTCACACTTTGATCATTCGCTTCATCGTTCTCGTTATAAGTCTCCACAGTATACTAAAAAATATGCTTCTGAAGTGAATAGAAGTTTGATAGTATCCAATTTCAATATGATTGATCCCCTCAATAGTTATATTTATTTGCTCCTATCTTTTTTGTTTGGTATTAGATTAGTAGCGGATGAAACCAATAAAAAAACTTAGAGGTGGAAAGGTCAGATCAATGTTTTGTTTTTCATCACTATTTCTTACATAGTATTTTATGAAACCTTTCGTTGCTTGCTAAAACGATCCACGTGTAGTTGCTTCCAATGATTATGTTGAATCCAGTTCATTGTATCGGCCTGAAATTGATGATTTTTTTATGCTCAATTTTAAGGTATCATGATATGTTATGACTACTTAACATATGTTTGATACATTTGATACGGACAGATAAATGGACCATTTTGCTTGTATTTTTATTCTGCACAGCCGCTGTAAAAGAATGAAGTTTGTATACTATGATGTGCTGTTCATCAGTAATATCGCAACAAATAGTTAAGAATTCAGTTTCGAATGAATCCTTATGAAAAATTTGGAAGAAGAAAAGTTTTGCGTAAGACTTAGTTATTTAAAATGATTATTCTTCGTCATATCGAGGAGAATGTAAATGGCTTAAAAAATCCTCCTGCAACGAACGATACAGAATCATTACGTTACAAACTCAGCAAAAACACATATTAGGTGTGTGTAATCTTGTAGTTTTGTTTATGTTGCGCTTATAGATAACCGTGTTGTTGTACATCATATGATGATGCATCTCAATATTTGTTTCCTTTAAATTTCAGTTTGTAAGAATGTTAAATCAGAAGAAATCTGCGGGATTTTTCCATCTGTTCATCAATAATTGCATCAGCTATGAAACGGCTATTCGGTCGGTTTTGCATTTATTAAAATGAGTGAAAAAAGACAAACCATTGGATAACTATGCCATTTATCATAAGTGCTAATCACCATGACATCAGATCGATCTCTCTTCGATTCTAATTGTTATGGCAGCTTTGAATCTGTGCTTAAAAGATAGTACTTTATTCTCATTACTACGCTAATAGAAGGGGATGAATTTTTTAAAGTCTACTTTAGATTTGAGATTTGATCAATAAGAATCCGGAATATCACTATTAATGGATATTCCTTGTAGATAATCTTGTTTCAAGTGACATATTGAATTTGTTGAAGGTGTTTGCAATCAATTCTTTCAAGCAGTATTGGTTCGAAACTTCAAATTGCCAATTTTGAGCGAAATGGAAAAGTTTCATGGTAAGTTATTCTTATTTCTGATTAACTGGAGTTCCAGCTAGTCTGTAGAAATAAAAATGTAAATGTTCTTCAGAATCTTAAATTCCGAAAGTTCTTACCTTTTGCTTTGAAATTTAGACACAAAGTTGCATTCGAAATTACTCATGTTTTTATATACTTTTTATATACACGCGTTGCTTTAGCTCAGTTTTGTCAAGTGGTAAAAAAGAAAAGAGAAAGCGCTCGTCTCTAATGTTGGGGAAAAAATCCAATGATTTGTAATTTGGTTTGTAGTTTGGTTGGATTGATGATTGTTTCTTGCTTTTGTGATTCGGCTAGATCATCCGAAAATTATAATTAGCATAAACAAAGAGTGAAAAAGTTCACGAAGCGCGTAGTTTCAAATGGACCAACAGGTCGGTAAACATGTTTGCCGCCAAAACAATATGCAAAAGGACAAAATGTTGCCCCGCCGAAGAGCTCCGAGAAAAGCTAAACAAAGCGAGGTCGACCAATCACGAGGCGACGAATCATAGATCAGGAAAGAAGGGAAAGTCTCGGAAGAATACAAAAGGTTCAGATTTTGGAGCACAGTCAGTTCTGTTTGGAATTCAACAGCAACAGCAGAAGTTCGAGGCGATATGACAGGCGGACAATTAAAAAGCAGTATTTTTTCTCTACGAATGACAAAAAATATCGAGTTATAAGTTATTTGGATATTCTCGGATAGTCTTTTGCTCGTAATTGTTCTATTGCTAATAAATTCTTCCTTCAAACAGAATTCATCTTTGTCTCAACAAACATAGTTTAAAAAGATTTCGCGACAAGTTTTTTGTGTCTTGAGTGACAGAGACGAATTCCGTTGAGAAAAGCTTTGATGAAAGAGCGATTTCTCGTAACAAACAATTATCGGAGATTATCCAGGGAAACTGATTACGGGATTATTCTTTCCTTTGTCGTTAGTTGAGAAGAATACTGCTCAACTAAATTGTCGGAATTATTGCTAGTATTGTGTCGCTTTGAACTGTTAAACTGGAACCCCTGGATTTCAGTTGTTGTTGCTGCTCATCTGAACCCCTGGATTTCAGTTGTTGTGCTGCTCATCTTTGTCATTTATCTGTGAATTAAAGCGTTTTGATCGTAAATAAGTTTATACTTTTAGGAGTAAACATGTTTATCGTCCCTTTGAAACTATGTCGCGTCACTTGATCTGTAATACTCCTTGTTTACAATAATTGTGGCGCTATTTGACATCTTTTATCTTTCGCCCGCATCCAATAAGTTTGTTTTCATAATGCTTTGGATATACAATATTTTTTGGTATTCCATTTTCTTTTTAAATATAGAGATTATCTAGTGTGTAAACTCTAGAACTTGCTATAATTAAAAATGTTATGGATATAACTGTCTTCGTTAAAATTAAGCATCATAATTCAAAACAATAAGATTGTCTAATTTGTTACTGAAACGGTTCTATGGAGCTATTTCTTATATTAGACGTGTAGGTAAACTTTGGAATTTTTATTGGAATGAGATTTATTTCACTGCATACATCTCAAGAAGTGTTTATTAGTAAACAGTATTATAGTACAAAGACATCTTAGTTCTATAGCATTGAGAAAAGAACTAAATTCTTATTAAAATTTTATTGAAATGTGAATAAAAACTAACCAATCCAGAAATTCGAATCGTCTAGATTGAAACCATTTTCATATTCCAATATATCTTTGTCAAAATTAAGTGATGTATTAAACCGTTGCATGATTATCTGAAAATAACTTGTTCAATTTTGTCTTCGATTGATCAGTGGAAAATGATTATTATTCCTATTCATCATATCTAATCCAATCTATCAGATTTAACATATCCATGTGAGAAGCAATCCGTCTCTAGATCTAAACCGCACAATTCTAAAGATTGACCCTTAGCTTTGTTGATGGTAATTGCAAACGCCAGTCGACTTGGGAATTGCAATCTATTGAAATGGTATATCCATTAGAATCATAAAAATGCGAGGATTGAATACATCTTCACACCTTTAAAAGATCTTATCAAAATTGTTGCTTCAACGACGCTGTTCATTAATTTTGTTACTGCAGGCCGCGAGCCGTTGCAAAGTTTTGATTGATTGATATCTCGTAACATAATAATTGGCACGCCGATTTTCAATTATAATGTGTTCGGTGGCATTTCTGGCAGCTTGAATGAATTCAAAAATTCTATTGGATAATTAACCACATCATCTACTTCCACAACAATATCGACGAACTTATGTGATCTGCTCGCTTTGAATATTAGACTGAATAATATTGTTAAGTTCATAGACTTCTTTGTTCTTGGCCGTAAGAATAGCGCGTTCACTCAGCCAGTTGTGATTCTTATAACTGGCTTGGAAATATTCAACAAATTCTTTTTTTCCATCGCTAAATTGCAGAAGTTGAAATTAGGCAATGAAATTCGTCCCAAATCAAATCATCCGCCACCTTTCTGTTCCCAATTTACAACAATCGATGTGAGATTATTTCAACTGACCGATCGTTTTATTTTAAAGTCTTTATGTATTGCCACAAAATAGGGTATTCCAGGCAAGCATTTATGTCGTTCTCCTGGTATTGATCGAGGAATTATGGATAATGCCTGAAATCTCCTACAAGAATATTAATGCAGACCACCAAAGGTCTGATGTTTTCACGCAAATCTTGCAGTGATCGATCAAGAGCCTTGACTAATTTTTTGTGCGCCATTGTACATTCATCCCAAACAATAAGTGCACTTTGCAATACTTTTACCATGCCGGATGTTCTTGAAGTGTTTCAGATGGGAATTTCAATGAATGGCCTGTTCAATGGCAATTCAAAACGGGATGAGCAAGATGCGAGAGCTAAGGCTATATCATTTTTGGGATCGAATTGCCAGAAAATTCAATTAGGAACGTTTTATCAGCTCTTCCTGGCGATGTTTTACTAACTTCTTATGTAGGAAAACTTCGCCAATCGTGTTGTGGACAGTTTTGCATTATTTTGATCATAAATACCTTTTTGCTCAAGTGTTAGCTTAGGAATATTTGACTGCACATATGAAAAAAATCACCGTGTTGCAGTTTTATTCACGACGTAATTCTACATCGAACGAGGCAGCAGCCTTGCTCGCAATCGTGCATCCTCAAGTCTAGCTGCTCATCACTGTGTTTGGATTTGAGCCATTTTTTGTTTTTTTTTTCGCTGATGCCCATTCTTAGTTTGATTTGCAATTAATCGTCGCATCAGTTCTACTGCGCGAGTACGACGACTTAAGTTTGGTCTTATGCGAGACATTATTTGGATGAATTAAAGCAATTCGATTGTATCCGAACCGTCCTGGAAATTATTTGAGAATATCCAAGCAAATTGATCATTGTATTATTCTTTCCTTTGTTACCTGTAAAGAAGTACAAAATTCTTTGATTGTCGAATTGCTGCGTCAGTTTGTGCCGTTGTAAAACTGTCGCAGTGTCAGTACTGAACTCGAATTGTCAAACTTGAACTGGTTCTGTTCCAAAATCCAAAACTTTTAAATCTTTCCTCCTTTCCTCATCTTCAACATGTCGTCTTATGATTGGTTGAACTCACTTTGTTTACTATTAATTGGAACTTTTTGGCGGGAAATGTGTTTATCCTTACGGAGAGGTTAAAAAAAATAGGCGTATCTATATGAGACACGCATCTATTTAAATGCAATTTTGTATTAAAATTTCAAAACAGTTGGTGAAGAACTTGAAACGTTAAATGGCAAAAAAACATTGATTGGTGTTTTCCTACTTTGCTGTCCATTTTGTGAAGAATCGAGAAACTTTGCAGAATTACGGAAAAATTATTAAGATTTGCAGGGTGAAGATAGCTTTGTTTGATGAAATAGACGAAGAAGAATTGACAGACATATTTAAGCTACACTGTATAGAGATCGGACTGGAAAACATCGAAATCATTTCTGACCGACCTGACTTAACTATCGGTAAGTTACGTAGGAAATATTGTCAAATCATTCATTTTTTGATATCTTTATTATTGTCATTATTATTATTTTCTTCGAAATTAGTTCCATCGTTACTGTCGTTATAATCATGATAATTTATATATTGGCAAGATTCAGTGTGTGATGGATCAAAATTTGGTCAACTTACTAAGTCTGCACCGCAATATCTTTGTATTAATAACAATAAAATCATCATTCCAGCAACAGTTAGTGTGTTTTTGCCTATTAAGGTATATATTTTGTATTATGCGCATGCATGATCTCTTTGTTTCAGATATTAGGAATCATTTAACCGTTTGCCAGCAACAATCATATTTCACAAAAGAAATGGAATTGGTGAGATTTGTTCATTAAGCCTTTATTAGTTTGCAGCATTCATGAAATGATATTATTATCTTAAATGCTTAGGAAGAGATATTGCTCTTTCTTATGTTGAATGATATTTTTCATGTACGAACGGAAGTAAAAGAAATGCATGAAAAAGATCATATTTGTAATAGAATTTGTAAAGAGCATTTTCAGTCTACAATAGTCAAAATACATGAATAATTTTACATTCAATGCATTGTTTTGTTTTATCTTAAATTTCTACTATTCAGTCATATAATTTTGCAGCTTAAACAACAAACTGGAATAGGCGATAAAAGAATATCTTATGATTTATCATATCAGTTGATGTTTCACAGTAAGGAACGAACAACGGTATGCATTTCGGTTAACTTATTGTTAGTATGTAAAAATGATCTTATCAACATTTGTCCATTGCATGCCGAAAGTTACTGTGATGTACATATAAAGTATTATCAAAAAAATGAAAACCTAATGCGTTATATTAATTTATCTAATGTAGCACATTTTCTGGTAGTGCTTTTGTATGTCGAAGAACTCACATAGACATGGCAATAAACCAATTCGATCTGCTACGTACAGTGGCAGGTCTGCTACGTTTTTGATTATACTTCTGATCACAGGCGGGATGCAGTAATAGCCTTAAACATTAAAAAAATCATAAAAGCTATAACAGCTAGTACCATATTTGCGAATGGTGTTGCAAAAACTATTGTTGTTTTGTTACGTGCTATTATTATGTTGATAAGACTTTCCTATACTTTTAGCTTGATTAAAGTTTTCGAAAATATGTCTATTATCCTATTATGAATTACAGCATAATTTATTTTCTGTCTTTAAAATAGGATAAAATGTTGAGATTATATGGATAAAAAAAAGTATTGAAACAAATTATTTTACCCATATCAATCAATTTACTGACTTGTGGTATATTAAGAAAACATTTTTTTTTTCTTTTTTAGCATATGTCTTTCAAATTTTCTTTAAAAATATTAGTTTTGTCTGCAGTTTATGGAACAACAAAAACACGAATGGACTACTGGAATTCAGGACATGGATGAGTTCACAGAGCAGGTTACAAATTGAATATTTTTTATGTTTTTCGATCTTCATTTCGACTAATAAAAGAAAAAAAAATTATGGTATTTGCTTTTTTATTAATTTTTTTGTCATGACATTGAAAATGATGAAAAAGCAAATACGAGAATGGAATTCTGCTGCTGAACATGCCAATACGGATGCAGTCACTAAGATGGAGGATCTTTCTTTTCAAAAAATCAATCCCTAAAATATCGTTGCACAGAGGACCAGCTGAGTGAAATCGATTTTTGTCCCAAATTTACCTTTCAGAAGCACTTTATCCTTTCGTCCAGTATAATCTATATAAATAAAAATGAAAAGTACTTTTCCTTAGAATGTTTTTTATTTTACATTAATTAACCATTGCAATTTTTCGGGACATATGTCTTTTTGACTAAATTAAATGAACTAATTAATTAAAATGATTGTTGCAGGTTATTGGTTATAACTATAATAATGATCGAGACAATGAAAGCACTTCGGAATATGCAGATCCACATCCTTTAGTGAAAATCGATTATAATTACGCATACATGGTTGTTCTATTCCTAAAATATATTCCTGAGATTTACAATTTAGAAATTGAATAATTAGACTTTATCTTTTCCTCGTTTTCTTTTTATTATCCTTTCTTTTTTGATTTGGTATTTTTACTTAATTAAAGGATATACTTCGTTCACTCTTAGTTTGTGCTGGAAGAAAATTTGAACAGTGAAATTTTAAAGTTTTCGCTTTTATTTGAGAGTTTTAATCGAATAGTAGTATAAATGTAATATTCTTTTCTCTTACTTTTTCAATATGCAATCTTAGAAGAGTTTCAATGCACATTGTTGCCATAACAAATTTGATTATTTGTTTCAGATCACAGAATGTTCCGTCCCTGCAATACGTATAGTGCATGATGGTGATGCTGTTAAAGCTCACTCTTGGTCGTCGGAAAAGAAAGGTTAATCATATCTTTTCTTGAAATCCAGCCAATATAACAAATTTTAATATACTTTCAAGAATTCAAGAATAAATAAAATTTTCCAGTTGTTTGTTTTATATTCAGATATCAAGTTCAAATTTTTAGTGACATTAATATGAGAATATAAAAGAAAACTTCTGATTGAATATTTATATATTTTTATGGTAGCGTTGCAGTTTATGGCGAACCTCCAACCTTCTACCTTGATGCTTTTTCTACAAAATATTTAAATTTGATATTTAGCAACCAAGTTTTCATCACGAATAATGCTGGCAAGTTTTTTTGGTTTTCTCATTAACATTGCACTCAGAATGAGAGCTTCTTTTTTGTAGCTCTTGAATAAAAAAATAAACCATGAAAATGGACCTCTTTCTTCGATATGGCATGATTTGAGATTACTTATTATTTTTTCATATGTGTTTGTTCGGTCGTTTTTTATAACTACTATTTATCAGAATTTCTGCATTTTATGTTACTAATTGTAAAATTAATAAAAATAAGAATAATTCCAAGAAATATGATGATGTACAATATCAAAATATGTTGAGCCAATTTTGTGATTGTTTTGTTTTTCAGCTTGCAAGTAGAGTTTCATTTTTTCAGGAACAAGTACAAATAAGTTCTGCAATGTAAATCATCGGGGTCGGAAACTGGTTCGTAATTTCTTATTTTTTAATTTTTTTGAAATCACATGGATAAATTTGTTTATTTAATAGATTACAGGTTCCGTCTCCGCCCTGGCAACAATCTGTACGTCGTATTCGTGGTAGATTTAATTACGACACAGGAAGGCTGACGATATTTAATAAAACTACTGAGCAATTTAAAGCTAACAATGTCGTTGATTATGATTTTGAGGAAGAAGTTATTTTTTTCTTATTTCCATTTTTTTTTCTTTTTCTTTTTTTTTTTTTTTTAACGTTTTCATATTCATTCCATGGTTGTATAGTTTCTGTAGATTTCATAATCTATTTCACAGTTCTCTTTTTTTTTTTTCAAATCAGAAAGTAAATGGATTGATAAATAAATCTTTAGATCCTAAAACGAAACTGCAGAATAGAAATTTTTGAAGAGATGCACGCAAAACATGTGCGAATGCTGGAAAAATCGCCAGATGCTGCAGGATTAATCACTGAGTTAGTAATAGTAAATTATGGAAGTCTTTTTCAGTTAAGCAGTTCTCTCCTAAACATCCCGTAATTGGTGATTGTTCAGATTTTTATTAGTGTTTCTTATATTCTACTAGGAAAAAGAAATTTTATCATCGTTATAGAAACCATCAATAAACCATACTCACTTTCCTAAAATGACTGATGTTGATCTTTATCACTCATAGTCATCAATTTTTGCATAACTTTTAAAATGTTTACATTTGTTTTTTTTTTCAGTTATTTGTAATATTTTTCTGCTTTTCGAATTTTTCTATTAGATTTAAGAGAAAAATATTCCATAGACTGGAATATTACACATTTTTCTTCTAATTAAAGTTAACTTTTTCGATTCCATTCTCTAAACTTCAGCAGATTTTTGCATGGTTTTTGATTATAGTTAAAGTGAAAAAAGCTGTATTTTACAGTTAAAATGTTTAAAAAATTTTTGGATCGATTTAAAGAAAACTCGTACTTTTTATAATTTATGATTTTAATTGTCTAAACTTTGCATGAAGATTACACGAATATTAATGGTTTAGACTTATGGATCATGAAATAGAACGTTTTGCATGTGGATTGCCGATATATAATATCAGGAAAGATATCAAGAATATTCTGTGCAATCAGGTTGAAATGCTTTTTCGGTCTATTTTAATTTATCTGATTTTTAGTTTCCAAACAGTTTGTTACTGCAAGTAATATATTAAAAACTTGTACTTTGTTATTAAAATTCTTTTCGGTGACTATATTTAGGATTTGGTTATTATTGCTACCATTGATTTTTTTTCCTGAATTTATTTTTAATTTGCTTTAAATTATAAATTTAGGGTAGAGTATTGCTTATAATAGCGGATACCGGTTCAGGTAAAAGTACTCAGATCCCGCAATATTTAATATTCGATGGCATCATTACTGCTTCGCAGAAAGTTCTGTGTACTCAGCCACGGAAGGTTTCTCTTTTAACATCATTTTTTAAAGATATATGAAATATGAATGAAATTTGCATCTGAAAAATATAAGCATTTCTTTAGGCTGCTGTATGCGAATTGGCCATGAGAGTGGCGAAAGAGACATCACTGAGTAGCCATTGTTTGGTTAACATCCCCGTATATAAAAATGAGTAAGCTCTTTTCCATTTTTCAAATGAAATGATTTATTAAAGATTTCGACTGATATAAATGATTCAGAAATTAGTCATGAGCATGTTCTCTGGGACGTATAATGATGATTTCTCTGTTATGTTTCTTCAAAATCCAAGCAGTTGCATCAAATCTGTTGTCTCACTTTTTTTTTTTTTTTTTCATAATAATTATATTATCTTTACCAATCAATGTATTCCAGGCTACAACCTAATTTGAGTGCAAAAATAAATTTCATAACGGAGAAACATCTTTTGGACTATATACAACAGGATCATAAATTGTCACAATTTGGATGTGTTGTGATTGATGAAGTGCACGAAAGAACTGTGTATACGGATCTGTGTTTGGGAATGATGAAAAAAATACTTAGATTGCGGCCAGATATGAAATTGGTCAATTCTGTTAAAAATTTTATGACATATTTGTGAATTATGATTTTCAAGTACTCATTTCTTTTTTTAAATCCAAAATTACTAAATGATTTTGTTTTAGGTTATATCTTCTGCAACATTAGATCCAGAACCACTGTTGAATTATTTTGCTGAATTCCAAGCAAAAAAACTAGAAGTTCCAGGGCGTCAATATTCCATCAAGATTCGTTATGAGCCACCAAATTCCGGCTGTAAGGGGTTAGTTTAAAAATTTGCCGCATATATTATAAAGTTGACTTGTGCTTTCTGATTTTTCTTTTTTTTTTTTCATTTTTTTCCCCCCACATAAATTATAAAGTTGATGCATTTCGCAGGTGGTCACAAGCATTTCTGTATGAGTAAATATATACTTTACATTAATCTTATAACTTATTTTATAAATCATTCCAGTATATTTATTATTATCCGATTATACATCCTTTCGCTTCTTCATTGTTTTGATTTCTCAACCACAGTTATAGCTAGACTTCCAGCTTTTGACATGATTATTTTTAATAATTTGTTCTAAGCCTGGTTTTGCATTTCCTTAGTTTATTTCGTAATTTTTTTTCTTTTTTTCAGGCTTAAAAGTTTGATGCGAGATTATATCGATCGCACAGTGAAAAAAGTAATAAATATTTGTGAGAATGAAGCTAAGAAGCAGCCTTTTGAAGAAATTTCTTGGAAAGATAGCTTAGAAACGCATGCAGCACACATTATGGCTTTTTTGTCAAAGTATGATGAATTAATATTGGAATCAAATTTTTGATATTGTTTATTTGAGTTCTTTAAGAATGATTATTATTCAAAATTAATTTGTAGTGACTGTTCACTTGGTATATGGGCTGGTAGCTCCTTATTTGATCTCAGAGTTATTCTGCAATCTTAGTTCTGTTTTCAAAAAATAAGTATTTTATATTTGAATCTAGAAATTCATACTAATATTTCACATTTATTGTTTGCATTTCTCTTAGTTTCAGCTTTTCCCTTCAAAAAATCTTTTTTAGTCCTCACGAAACGTTGATAGCTGAGGAATGTCTCACTAAGCGATTGGCTGAACTTAAACACAGCGTGCGAGTAAAAATTATGACATTATACGGAAATATGCCAACTGAAGATCGACTTGAAGTTTTTGCTCCTTTAGAACCTGAATATCATCACAAGGTTATTAACCTTTGCAAATTTTCTTGATTTATTGTTGTTACTTTTGCAGTTTTTGTCGGAAAAATCCGAAAGATTACCATGTTTACCGCCAAAAGGATAAACATTTTTACCACCAAAAGGATTATTATATTTACTAACAAAGGAGCAAAGGATGAACATGTTTAGCGCCAGAATGACATGTTTACCGCCGAAACGCTCCGATTAATAGAATAGATAAACAAAGCGAAGTAAACCAATTATGAGCGACACGTCGGAGATTAGGAAAGGAGGAGCCTCGAAAGGATTTAAAAGGTTGATTTTGGAGCAGAGTCAATTTTGTTTGGAGCAAGAGCTAGAGTTCGAAGCAATATAGCTGACTGACAATTGAGAAGCAGTATTCTTTCCTGCCAACGACAAAGGAAAGAATAACCTGCTGATCAATATGCATAGATATTCCCTAATAATTGTTTATAACAATGAATCGCTGTTCCATCAATTAATAAAACTTCAAACAAGATTCGTCTTTGTCGTAGCACACATAATTAAAAAACTTTCGCGGCAGTCCTATTATTTTTATCTTAAAATAAAATTTCATTGCAGGTTATCTTTGCAACAAATACCGGTGAAACTTCAATCACTATTCCGGGCGTTCGTTACATTGTAGATTGCGGCTTGGCTAAGGTATTCCATATTTCTTCATTTTTGTTTCTTATAAAATGTAGGTATTTGCAACTTCAAGAGAGAGAAACTAAAATAGATCATTTCGATATAGTTGCAAATGATGATTTTCATTTAGGTGAAAAAATTTGACGCTGTTAGACAAACGAATATCTTAGAACTAGGTTTGATATCGAAAACTGCGGCAAAACAACGAGCTGGAAGAGCCGGAAGAACAACACCGGGTACATTCGAAAATTCTGAAAAAAAATTTGTTATAACCACACTGTCTCAAGTCATCCAAATACTTTCCAATTTTTCTATTAATAGAATTAGGGTTGATTAAGTTGAAAGATATGAAAAGTCCATCATATGTGAGCGTTTGAACAGAAGAAAAATGGAATTGTTGAAACAAGCAGAAAAAAAAATAATTCGAAAATTAGCTTATTCCATCGATGGATTTTAATTAATTTGCACAGGAGATATATGGATATAAGCATTTGATTTAATTTTGTTTTAATTTTGCAAAATGTAATACTAATTCAATTTCCTTGTGGTCACAACAAAATTCAATCATTATGTTGACCTGTAAGCAGGGATTGTTTGTGATCACAAATCATTGCTATTGTTCTGATCAGCATCATGATTAAATTTTGTTTAGGAATTTGTTATCGTCTTTACTCGGAAGAGCAATATGAGGAAATGGAAACCACAAGCATTCCAGAAATCCTTCTTACTAACTTTGCAAAAGTAGTATTGTACATGATAGCAGCTGGTATTACGGATCCTGCAGAGTTTGATTTCATTGAGAAACCGCATTCAAGCATCCTGATGCATTCACAGACACTTTTGAGGTAAATTTTTTGAAGAAAATTACATATTTTCCAAATTTGAATGAAATGTAATTGTTGAATAAAATGTTGCAGGTCGCTTAAAGCCATTGAGTACCGTGAAAGCAAGCTAGTTTTAACCCATATTGGTAAAAAGATGAAACAGTTGCCCGTGGAGCCGCGTCTAGCAAAAATGGTTCTGGATTCTATGGAGTATGACTTAGTCGTCGAAACGGCGGTTGTTTGTGCATGTGTTCATGTTGGGTCACTTTTTCATCGTGGGAATAATCAAAATGTAATATTTTAAAATATTCGAGTATAAAATAACTTTATCATCCGGTATTTACACTTTCTGATTTTTATTTAGAAAAAATTTTTCTTAGATCACTTAGTAATCGATAATTTTTTCATTTGTCTTCCTGACATTTACAAGTTTCTGTGATAATGAATTGGGAATAAGAAAAATAGAAAAAGTAAGTGATTCATTTATTCTTTCGTGCTTGCTGATTAAAAGATTAACATGTTTTTCATATGCTATTATTTTATTACCACGTTTTTACCATTAAAGCTGCAAGATACTAATTTCTTATCTACTTGCCTACTAATGTTAGCTAAATTTAAACTTATATCATTGTTTAAAAAATGTGACAAATTTTGTTATACTGCTTCTTTTCAGAATTTCATTTTAGCAGATCAAAGGAAACTAGCGTTTTGTGAAGAAAGTGGTGATCCAATGACATTTTTAGCGGTAAGTTTAGTTTTTTGTTACATGAGTAATGCATTAGTTTGGCATACATGGGATTTAGATTTTATAGCTCTGCCAAGTTTATTTTTATTGGTTTTTTTTTCCTGCTATTTTATTTATCACTCGAAGAGAGAAATACATTTTTATGAATTGTTGACATGATAATAATTTCATCATTATATTGCAGCTGTTATTTTAAATGATTGGTTGCTTTTATATTTTAAATTATTTTTTAGGTATTCCATCAATACATAAGAACGCCAAAAGATCGATTGAAACATTGGTGTTTTGAAAATTATGTGAATTCGAAGCGTATGAAATCTGTGCTTAACATGGTCTATAAAATCTGCAGCATCATTTCTCATTTTGCAGTAAGCATACATTCACCTTGTATTTTTTATATTCTAAAGTATTGTTAACTGAACTCTTAATTGATTTTTTACTTTGCTTTTGACAGTATCAATTTCACTTTGCTTTTGGAGTGTCCACATGCACAGCAAGCAATTTCCTGTATTGCTTCCTTCCTAATTTCAGCAGAAAGAACTCTTGCGATTTTTATGGTTTCTATTTCAATTATTTTTTAGTAGGCAAAGCTTCATTTCGGAAAATTCATATGCACACTTTTACACAAAATTATTGTCAGATTATTTAATTTAGGGTATTAATGCGGATATAAACAAGATTGATATTTCAAAAGCACGGACAATTATTCCTAGTCTTTTCTGTCGATCCTTTGGAAGTAATTTGGCAATATATTCTGGTTTGCCAGAGCGTGGATATTATGATTTTAATGTGAAAAAATATGTCTTCGTATGTTGCAATTTACTCCAAAATTGACATAAATTTCCAATATAATCGAAACTGGTAACAAGAAAAATGAATATCTCTAAAAAGTGATTTGAAGAAAAGTAAAAAGTGAATTTCATTTTCAAATATACGGAATTCATATGGTCTTTCGAATATTGACCTATTTTGAGTTTATTTCAGAAAAGCACTATGTTAACTAGTGAACTTGTTTATTTCAATTTGTGGTCAATAGCTTTATGTTGCAGATTCATCCGTCATCAGCTTTAAAATATATCGATGTAACGCCTGAATTTGTAGTTTATGAATGTTCGGTTTATACATCAAATGATTTTATATTGAATGTGTGCGCAGCGGATCCTTCTTGGTTGAAGGAAATGAATCAAAATGTGTTGGAAGAGAAAAGAAAGGTATATTCAATTTTAATGATCATCGAATATGCAATTTTTAATGACATATTTAACATATAAACACAGGAAACTGGGAAAATAGACAGAATTTTTAAAAATTTTTCTTATAGTCTGTTCCTTCTCGTCATAAAATAATTCATATCAAAAATCTATTACTTCAGTATAAATCCTATAAACTGCGTTCCACCATAATTCATAGTATTACATTCTGATTTTATCTTTTGTATTTTTTGTTCCTTGAATGCTTTAGAAATTTTTAATTCTAAGGTATTCTTTGTAATTTACTAATGAATTTTTAAGTGCTTTTTGAAATTTGTTGCAGAACAAGTTAGTGCCGTATAATGTTAAATGTGGAACTGTTATAAAGAAATGGATTATGGCACATATGGATATTATTCAGCAGGAGGTGTATTATATATTTAAAAATTTTACTCCTAAAAAAGAGTACAGAGTTTATATGCATTCTCAACTTTCATCTGAAGTTATATATTTAACATTTTTTTTTTTTTTTTTTTGTTAAAATAGAGTATTGCTAAGAACTGAGTTAATCAGTAATAAAAATCTTCATCGTTCCAATAAATTTTGTTTAGGTAGGGAAGGAATGTGTGAAGAAGGAAAGATTTGATGATCCTTACCATAGACTTCAGATTTATGTTCCTGTTAAAAATCTTTCAAAGGTATGGAACTTTTAATTTGGCAAAAATGACAAAATATTTTTATTAGATAATTCTGGTGCAAATTTCCATAAAAAGGAAATAATTCTATAAGTTTCATGAAATACAAATTTATCCTATTTGAAGATGAGAATGTGAACATTTTTTAATTTAGCAGTATATCAAGATATTTTTGATTATAGCTGCATTTTCAGTTGGAGGCGTTTGTTGAACGGATTATAGAAGAAGAAGTGAATGTGCTAAGCAGGAAAACGAGAGAAGTACCGATAATGCATACAGATTATATAGTCAGTGTTACTTTTTTGCCTGTAAATATTGACTAAGAAATTAATCTTGAAAATAAGCATCGTCATTACTATATAGTTATGGTTAACATGGGAACTAAATTCTTGAATTTCCCTTTTGTGCAACATTTTTTGAAATAGAAAATGAACTGCATAATTTCTCATTCTAGTTGCACATGTCTGGTAGTGGTATACCGCTAGAGATTCTAATGCCAGGTGAATTCTGCAGTATGTATGTTGGAAAAGGAGATATTAACTGGGAAGATGATGCTACATATAGAAAGAGGTTGGAAGAATACTTTGGCAAGGTTTGTTCTTCAATAAATTGAGACAATGTTTGCTTTATTTTCTTCCGAAGCTTTTTCTGTGCAGTCGATAGTATAATTTCAATAAAAATATGATTTGCTTTAAAAAGTTTAGTCGAAAACGACATACCACTTTATTGATTACTGATTCTGAGCTAGTATTTTAATTATTTTTAGAAAGGATGCATAGATCATGTGCTCCACTTTATAATGTTCATTTTATATACTTTTACTGAGCTAGATAATATCTCGCATAACGGAATTCGTTCTTATAGTTTGGAAAAATTACTGAATTCGTGACTTTTGGCAATGAATATCAAAAAAAAATTAGACATTCGTGCATAATTCGGATGGAAAATAAGGAAGTTGCAAGGCGTGCTTTTACTTGCAACAGTGAAGACCGTTGCGACTTCAGTATTGAAGTTTGTTTTCGTTTCCTCATTTTTCAATTTTCTTGATAATTTTAGTATCAACTGCAAATGTTGCTCAAGTATATCATTGTTCATATAGTTATGTCAAACTTTCTCAGTTTACTTTTTTTTCATTAGCTGATTGGAATTTTCACTTCAGCCTCGTATTGAACGAAAACATTTGGACAAGGTAGGCAACTACCATCCATCTGCTTATCAATTACTGATTAGATGGTGGCGCAGGCCTAGCTGTGGTTATGGTCAAATAAAGGTTCTTATTTATGCCGTTATTTTTAATTGCCATTATACTTCAATAAAAGCGATAGTTTATTAGTTGCAGTTCAAATCTATTGTATTTAATCTTGATTGACTTTGTAAAGCGTGATTTGCTAGCTCTTTCAATAAGCGTTCAAAACATGTAAAGTGGTCGTAATGAAATTTACAACATCTATTGCATGTTTTCTTTTAGTTGAAATCTCGTGATTTCGATCACAGAATGTATGCTTTCGATGTAATTTCAAAACATTTGGGGCATTTTCAGCCTTCATTGTTATCGGAAGATTTGGTGGTAAGTATCATGATCTTTTCTATTCTGTTCAGGCATTGTCTTTTGTCATTGCTAATCCCGGTGTTTAGATACTATGATGAAAAGCAAAACTGCACTACGCAATAACAATTATTTTTGTAGGAAAGAGATCCGAATACAAGCGTCGATGATTTGTACAAGGTGTGTTTTTCACCGGAATATTTGTAATTTTATTGTTTCTTTCGTGTGAAAATAATATTCATTTGAAGTATTAGTTTCATATGATTTCGAATTCCTTTATTTTAGATAAAGTTGCAATCTGTTCCATTGGATTTTGATAACAAACGATTACTTCATATTTTTGGACCGGTGTTGAATGATTATGGTATAGAATTCGATGAAATATATGTAGTGAGAAAGAAGATGTACCCTGTTGAAAGCGACGAGTATGTTAATTGGCCTGCTGTGGTTGTACAATTTCATTAATAATTTTTTTAGATTTCTCGAAGAGAATTTTTTTTAGGGCTTTGGAAGAGCACTCTCAACGAATCTCTGACCATATTATGAAGGTAGCGAAGAATGCAGGTATCTTTTGATACCTTTTTTAAATAGGCTGGAATTTGAAGAATGCAGTTAAGAACAAATAATTCTCGTTATAAAAAAGATCCGAATTTAATGGAGTTTATAAAATTTAACATTTCACATTTATTTAAAAAGAAAAAAAGATCAGGATAATGCACTCTTTTTCATTTTGCTAACATATTATATAGCATATTTAATCCTTGCTGTTTAACTGATTATGTTAGAATGCTAATTTTGTGCTTTTTTTTTTTTTTTTGTGAATATTCATAATTACAAATAATGATCATTGTTTAAATAATGGTTTTCATATTTCAGTAAGCAGTAATAATTATCCATTCGAAGTTAAGATACGTGCACCAAAACATGCCAGTGAAATTGAATTTGTAGCAGTTGTTCTCTTCAATGATATCAATCTTGGAATACATGTGGGTAATGCATTGAAAGAAGCAGCGGAAAATGGTGTATTTTTGGAAATGGGGTCATTAAACCATGTGCACCAAGTTCGATTTTTCAATCTTATTTTTGTCTTTTTTATAATCGATTAAAGCAAAATTACTATGCAACTGCAGTAATGTTTTATCTTTTTTTCTTTTTTTTCCTTTTTTTTTTGGCAGTTTAATTCACGCAATCATTAAAGTATTAGTACGATAATCTACGTATTATTAAAGTGTGGACGTTATTAATTACAACTAATCTGATGTCTTTAGATGTTAAATATCACATTTTTTTGAGATATCACTCCTTTTAAAATCTTTGCCCCGGCAGTGTTTGTGTTAAACTGGAAATATTTAAATATTATCGCTCAATCGTTTTAGGCCCATGTGCAACAAATATTTCGTTACCAAATGAAGGTTCCGATAATTCTTTTCAATGCCATTTCTGATGATTTAAAAGATATTTATAATAGAATTGATCATGAACATATTGATTTTAATCACCGCAGTGATACCCATCACAAAATGTGTCGTCTCTTCATTGCTGGGGAAGACTTTAAGTAAGTCCCTTTCCTTGATTTTTTAATGGATTGCAATACTTTTCTAAAATATGTTGTTGTTTCTGCAGAATTATGCTCCCATTTTATCCATTTCAGTTCCGTAAATGAAGTCAAAGCCGCTGTTGACAAGATAATCAACGGTTATACGATCAAGTGTAGAGATGGTGAAAGAATGGACGGTATAGAATTACCTTGTCATCGATTGCTTACAAAGTAATTGACCATTGTTTGTTTTCTCTGAACTGTAAAATAGGGTGATATAATTTCCAAAAGTCAGAAATCTATCCTAAACATCATACATCAGTAACAACACGTATGGTATGAATACAGTGGTATTTTGATCAATCCGTCATCAAAAATATTGAGGAATAATAGCGTGTATTGTATTTTTTAGGGTTGGTCGAGATTTTCTGCATAATTTATCACAAAAGTATACAACATTTCTGAACATATCGCCTCATAAGATGGAAGTAAAGATTCAAGGAAGTGTTTCGAATGTCGAGAAGGCTAAAACAGAAATCAAGAATTTTTTACAAGAATGGTAATCAACTTCTAACATATTCTGCTCTATCTTTCTTCGATTAAATTTCCTTATGATGGGCAACAGAACAATGTTTTGGTGATAGAAATAATTGTTTAATAAAGAATTTCATATAAATGAATATTTATTATAGTTCCTTTGTTATTATCATATTTTATAAATTTTTTTTTATTTAATCTGATTACATGTAAAAAAAAAAATCTAGGCTGGATGCAGATATTTGTCAGATTTTGATTCTGGAGCCACCGGATTATCAGCCAGGAACATTGAAAACTCTTCTAGCTCGCAATAATTATGATCTTTATTCACTGGAGAAACAATTCGGTTGTGGTCTACATTTAGATGCTAACATTGTCAGGCGTGAACTGTTATTCGTGGGTAAAGAAACCCAATTTCAAAAGCTTCTAGTTAGTTGTTTAAAAAATTTTTATTTGCACTAACAGAACTCATAATTTTTTAGTGTAATGAATGAGCAAAATTGTTTGAATCAGGAAGTTTTTAAAATATTCATATATTTACTTCCATGAAATAAATTTGTCAAATAAATTTGAATTAATTCTTCATCATTTTTTCACGGCTAAATTTATTGTTAAAATCAATTTTGTTTATTGAAATTCAATCTGTTACTCTAAAAAAGAGTTCGTTTTATGAAAATACTGTGGAAGAGATTTGTTATTATATATTCTATCCTATCTAAATTTTTTCATTTTGAATAATATCGGAAATTGGTTCATTATTCTTATGTTATTTCAGATTATGCTGCGTTCTATTTCTGACGGCATTCAATCGAGAGATTCTTCAGGAACTGCTTACAGTGAGATCGGGATACCAAAATGTGTCATCTGTCTTTGTGCTGCAGATTTGGAAAACCATTGTTTGGAAGCATGTGGACATTATGCCTGCAAATCGTGTTTAAACATGCAGGTAAACTGTTTTTTGAATATTTTGATATTTAATGCTTCATAATACACTTCATGTTTGTTGTGAAAAGAGCAACAGTATATCATTATTTAACTTTTTGTCATGCTTATATACATTTATAACTTTTAATAGCAGTTATTGTGACTTTCATCCAACGAATGTTGTATATAATTTGAATATTGAAAGTAACATTTTAGATCGTTATTTACTGGCGGTGAATAGGATTCCTGTTGAGAATTACTGTATCTCATATGATCTCTTTTATATGTTCAATTAATTCAGCTGAAAACATCAATTGAAACGCATGGCTTTCCGATTGTTTGTGTTGCTTGTGAGAAACCATTCACATGGTTGGATTTAGAGGTTCTTGTGCTTGGAGACTTAAATCGCAATAAAGATGAAGACTCTCAAAAGTTGCAGTCATTATCGGACGCTTCTCTAGCTTATTTTGTTGAACGTCACAGTGATCTTTATAAACACTGTCTAACTCCTGATTGTCGAGGATTGCATCCTGTTAGTTATTCGAATATTTCTTGGTTTTTTTGTGTTGAGTTACTACATTGTTATAAACTTTTCAAATTATTTGAACATTTATTTCCATTATTTTTTAAAATAAATACATAAGGTCACGACTGATGCTGATTTGGATCGGTGTAGATTGTGTGGTCGTGTACAGTGCACTAGATGTGGAAAGGAAGAACACGAGTCAATGACATGTGAAGAATATGCGAGACTGAGAATTAATGCTGATGAATCAATAAGGAAATGGATACAGTTAGTTTTATTTATTCATGCTAATTTTGTCAATTTTATGATATACTTTCCCTTACCAACCTAGAAATATAACTTCAACATCATACGGTTTTTAAACATGTTGGAGATGAGAAGTGATATTTGGAATGAAATTTAAAATGAAGTGTTGCTATTAAGTGAAGCAAAAAAACTTTGCAGGAAATTGAAACTATGGAGAAAAAAAAAAAAAAAATTTTTTAGTTTTTTGTTTATTTTTTTTTCTGTGTGTCCTTTAACTTGCTTTCTTTTAATTGTATTTGTTGTCTTTTTTGATTTTGGACCAAATTAGTTAAACAATATAATAGGTACCAAAAAAAATAAAGAATAAAAAAAAAGAAAAAAAAACTAAAAACAAAACAAATAACTTAACCTATAATATCAACAGAATAAAAGGAATATGGATCAGTCATAGATAGTATAGTGAGTAATAAATTAAATAAAACTTGACAGACTGCCAAATATTTCTTTCAGTAAACCAGTGCTTAATCTTTCGCGGTATACAGTTTTGCTACTTTGACCTGAAGATCTGATTGTATTCCTACAATATTGTAATTTTGTAATGAATATCTTATGACAATTGTTCTTTATGGTTTTGTATCAGATATTTGCTAGCTATACTTGATATCTAAAAAAGATTCTTATAATTACCAATACACTTATTTAGAGAAGATCAGACAAAACGTCGAATATGTCCAAATATAAATTGCCAAACTGTCATTGAAAAATTCGGGGGATGCAATCACATGCAATGCTCGCGATGCAAACAACATTTTTGCTGGATTTGCATGTTTTCTGTGAGTTATCATATGCTCATATGTGTTTGTTGTTCCGGAGACTTAACTTTGTCTTGTTATTAGTTTTTCTGTGTCTATTTTTCTGCGAATGTTACAGGCTCCAGAAAGCAGCAAAATTTATGCTCATATGGATGCAGAGCACGGTGGTCCAGGAGCTGATATGCATGAATTGGTGGCAGAAATGGAGAATGATCCATTTATTCGTGAATATATTGAAAGGGAACATCCAGCGCTGTTGGTAAGTTTTTCAATAGTTAATCTTATTGGTATTATAATCTTTTGTGACGGAATCATCTTGATCCAAAAATGACGGTAGCCATTTGTTATTTTCAATTACTGGTTAAATAATTTTAGCCAAAATTAATATTGTAGTGAGTAATTTTATTAACTTCAGTTATGATTCATAATGATTCCTGTCATTTTTAGTTAGATCCGAGATTTAACTTTGGTGAGGAAGCATTTTGGGTAATGCCTGATGAAGATGCTGATGATCAGATGTTGATGGTAAATGATGGTGAAGTTCACAACTTTTTTGAATACCAGCAAGAATTGAATAGATTGCTTAATGAAGAAAGGAATGAGCCAAATGTTGACTTTGAAGTTCATACCGATTTTGAAGAAGGTGAAGGTGAGGATGCTGACATTGTGTAAAATAGCTGATTTTCATTGCCATATTATCATAATATTTCACAGAATCTCATTCGTAGTGTCTAATTTTTTAAATACTGGGTCGTGAAATTATAAATACACTCAAAGAAATGATAGCATTAGTTTACTGTTGTTGAAGAAGTAATGCATTTTTCAAATGTACATATCTTTATGTTCTCATCAAATTTTATAGGCATCTCACTCTCTTTTTCTGCTCTTTTTATTTTAGCCTACTTTCTTCAAATATTTGGTCGCATTGCTTTTTATGGAGCGACTTCTTGTTTGAACGATACAATTTAATTAGAATAATTCAATAATTAGGGTATTAGAATATTAATATATTCTTAGTAGAGAAAGATAAATTTATCCTCCATCATAAAATATGTTTTTAAATGCTTTTAAAAACAAAATTTCCGATATTGTTTACTCACTTTATTTTCCCGTATATATTACTTGTTTTATTTTATTAATCCATCAAGATGCCAATGCATTCTAAAAAGGTTATCCCATCGCTGTTTATAAATTGAATTGTTTTCTTTATAACATTCCGTTAATTTTAGTTTTAAGCATATTTTTTGTTTTTCACTTATTTTTTTTCTTTTTTTTTTTTTTTGCTTTTTGTTTTTTCTGTTGCTGTTTATTTGTTACATGAAAACTGTATAAACATAATTGATTCTTACAAACTCATGGTACTTTTATTTCTAAAATTAAAGTATTTATCTCTACAATATGGGTACGGAGGATTTTTTAATAGATTTCGTTACAGAATAATTTCCAGGGATGCTCTGGAAACTATTTTGTTTACTGGCTGCAAAGCTTTCCGTCAAAAACTATACTGTAAGAACTTTTGACGGACGTTTAATTGTAGTGCTTGTGATTTGCTATCCTTAAAAATCGATGGAAATACACAGAAAGAAAATAGCAGAACAGTCAAAAAAATGTGTATTTTGCAAATTGTAAAAATGAATGCTGATATTTCGGTGGTTAATCCAATTCGAGCATTTAGGTTTTTTTTTTTTTTTTTTTTTTTCAACTTAATCTCACTAGTCGCTGCTTCTCAACTTGGAAACAAAGCGAAAAGTTCATAATAGGATGAAGAGAGAAAGGATTCTTCTCAGTTCTCGATATTTTCTTGTGGATTTTGTATTTGCTGTGAAGGTTGGAACTGGTTTGGATTTATCTCTTCACTTAAGTCAACAGTCTCA
The DNA here is from genome assembly GCA_000499405.2 of Onchocerca volvulus. NCBI lineage: Eukaryota > Metazoa > Nematoda > Chromadorea > Rhabditida > Onchocercidae > Onchocerca > Onchocerca volvulus. The sequence continues at coordinate 18,847,741 of HG738137.1, read as the reverse complement.
GTGTATGATAATCGGTACTTTACTCATTGATCATTTTTCTTTAGGGGGAACGTGACAAGTTAGTTGTTCATTGCTATCAGATATTTTAGAAATGAATATTGATTGATTGGGGCGGATTTTACGGCAGACGTTTTTGAGGCTTCACTTGAAAATAGAGTCCATCATATTTGCCCCAACCATAAATGTCAAGGTGTTTAAATTAATCTTTAGAAATTATCAGTGTGTGTGTGTGTTAAAGAAATAATGACCAGTAATGTTTCATCCTTAGTTTTTTGTTTAAGAAATTAAATTTTGCTTTGGAATGTGACGTCGTATCGATTAAAAGACCATGAGAAGTCATAATATATGATTCATTCTATTAGAGAGAGAATGTACAACAAAAAGGATAAATGATAACAGTGATATAACACTTAATGTTCCTTCTGCAATTCTCCTTTACATATATTCTAAGGCAACGGACAAATTTTCTGAAAATTTCGTATGAGTCTGTTCTCCTCCTTTCAATCGTATTCCATTTTGATACATCTTTTCATCGTTGAAGTTCACGTGAAAATTTTTTAGAAGAAAATTTAATAGTTTTTAATCAGACTTCATTCGAAAGTATAAGCACAAATCAATTATTCATACACGTACCACTTGTTTTAAGACCTTTCAGATTGTAGATCATAATTTATATAATTAGTAATACCGCTGGACAGCTGAGTTTATATTTTCTTCCATCCTTCGAAAAGTTCAAATGCTTCCTCCTCTGCTTCCATTATCGAAACTTTTGTTCTTCTGTACTTCACACTTTGATCATTCGCTTCATCGTTCTCGTTATAAGTCTCCACAGTATACTAAAAAATATGCTTCTGAAGTGAATAGAAGTTTGATAGTATCCAATTTCAATATGATTGATCCCCTCAATAGTTATATTTATTTGCTCCTATCTTTTTTGTTTGGTATTAGATTAGTAGCGGATGAAACCAATAAAAAAACTTAGAGGTGGAAAGGTCAGATCAATGTTTTGTTTTTCATCACTATTTCTTACATAGTATTTTATGAAACCTTTCGTTGCTTGCTAAAACGATCCACGTGTAGTTGCTTCCAATGATTATGTTGAATCCAGTTCATTGTATCGGCCTGAAATTGATGATTTTTTTATGCTCAATTTTAAGGTATCATGATATGTTATGACTACTTAACATATGTTTGATACATTTGATACGGACAGATAAATGGACCATTTTGCTTGTATTTTTATTCTGCACAGCCGCTGTAAAAGAATGAAGTTTGTATACTATGATGTGCTGTTCATCAGTAATATCGCAACAAATAGTTAAGAATTCAGTTTCGAATGAATCCTTATGAAAAATTTGGAAGAAGAAAAGTTTTGCGTAAGACTTAGTTATTTAAAATGATTATTCTTCGTCATATCGAGGAGAATGTAAATGGCTTAAAAAATCCTCCTGCAACGAACGATACAGAATCATTACGTTACAAACTCAGCAAAAACACATATTAGGTGTGTGTAATCTTGTAGTTTTGTTTATGTTGCGCTTATAGATAACCGTGTTGTTGTACATCATATGATGATGCATCTCAATATTTGTTTCCTTTAAATTTCAGTTTGTAAGAATGTTAAATCAGAAGAAATCTGCGGGATTTTTCCATCTGTTCATCAATAATTGCATCAGCTATGAAACGGCTATTCGGTCGGTTTTGCATTTATTAAAATGAGTGAAAAAAGACAAACCATTGGATAACTATGCCATTTATCATAAGTGCTAATCACCATGACATCAGATCGATCTCTCTTCGATTCTAATTGTTATGGCAGCTTTGAATCTGTGCTTAAAAGATAGTACTTTATTCTCATTACTACGCTAATAGAAGGGGATGAATTTTTTAAAGTCTACTTTAGATTTGAGATTTGATCAATAAGAATCCGGAATATCACTATTAATGGATATTCCTTGTAGATAATCTTGTTTCAAGTGACATATTGAATTTGTTGAAGGTGTTTGCAATCAATTCTTTCAAGCAGTATTGGTTCGAAACTTCAAATTGCCAATTTTGAGCGAAATGGAAAAGTTTCATGGTAAGTTATTCTTATTTCTGATGCTTTTCAATTATATCAGTCATTTACTGATTGATATTTTCCCGCTATACTTTCCATGTAGTGAAAAGTCGAAAAACTTTGCAGTCTTATGAAAAAATTGTTAAGATTTATGGGGTGAAGATGAGATTGTTTGGTGAAATAGAGAACAATCAACAGGCATATTTAAGAAATCGGACTGGAAAATATCAAAATCATTTCTGACCGATCTGATTCAACTTTCGGTGAGGATCATGATGAAATATTCTAGAGCAGGTTACGAAGTGGATACTCGGTATAATTAAAAACAAAAGTAAGAATATTTTTTATGCATTTCGACTTGCATTTCAATTAATAAAAAAGATTTGTGATGCTTAGGTCTTTTTTTATAACTTCCAATTGTCATTGCAGATGATGGAGGAGCAAATACGAGAACAAAGTTCAGTTGCTGAGTATGTCTGTACAGATACAATCATTAAAGTAGAACATCTCCCTTCAAAAAATTTTATGTTTAAATATCGTTATACAAAACATCAACTGAGTGAAATAGATCTTGCTTCAAATTTTAGCCTTTTTAAAGTACTTTGCTTCAATTCACTTCTGTGTACAGTAAAATGCATTATAAAAAAGTGAGATGTGCTTTCCTTGTCTTTTATCTCGCCTTTTTTGATATGTTTTAAGTTTTCACTACTTTAGTTGTTGATATAGGCAAATGCAGTTTCAAAGGATATCTTGTACTTTTGCAACATTCACCTTTTTACAGTGATCTTGTATCCGGCAAACCAAAGTTTTAGATGAACACCCAAAGAGAGTTAATCTGGTTCGTAATTTTGGGAGAATTCAAAAGAGGTTTTGTGCCATTTGTTTATGCGACAGATCATAATTATTCAACAATTTATTCACTATAGAAAAAAAAACAAAAAAAAAAATAAAATGTATTTTAACGATATGATTTCTGGTATCGAGCCCTTGCACCGGGGCCACCGAACTTTTTCGGTTCCCGTCGTCGAGGATCTGCCACCAACAAATTACGGTCATACGATACCAATTGCTCTTTAAGCTCTTTTTTGCTCTGCTCATCAACGAACTTTTGATAATACGCAACGATGGCTTTCGCTAATGCCTGCCGAATTGCATAAATCTGCAAAAATTCAGAATAGTTTATTTTATTCGTTGGAAATGATTTTATGTAACTCATTCGCAGCTATCATTAATAAGTTAAAGTAACATCATTAAAGTAAGCTTTGTGTTAATGTAATAAAAAGAATCATCTCTTTTTTTTCACTATATTATCACCAAATCGTAAAGCCTGTAACATAATAGAGGAAAATTTTAGTGCTAAAACATGCCTAATTCATGTAAATAATAGTCACGTCTGTTGATTTTTTACAGTAAGAAGTATCCAAGTTCCCATTTAATAATATTTGGCTTAAAACTTGTAATGCAGTTATATTTGGAGTATGGTGTTTCTAAGGCTGAAAAAGATAAAAAACTGTGGCAAAAATGATCAAAACCAGGCACGCTTATAGGAGACACTTCCATTTACTTATACAGTTCGATGAATTTGTGAGATCACATGATCATCAAGATGAAAGTATGCTTATGTGATCTAGAATATACGAAAATCAACTAAATTTAATATACATGTCGATCGACACTCATAATATCAATCTATTCTGCTTCACAGGCAAAAAATCAAAATGAAAGTAACCTGAGCGACATGTCCACCGCCATTTACCCTCACTCTTATATCTACATCTTGATAACGTTCCTTGCCCAATATTAACAGTGGTTCCTGGAAAAAAAAGATTTTTGAAATACAAATCGTCAATAAATTGATTGCTAAGTAAATAAATTACAGATAGCTGCTCACAATTTTAGCATTATGAGCAAACTTTTGACAGACTTTAGATTTACTGGATTTAATATAACATACCTGAAGTTTGATGCGCAAGATTTCTGGTTGTATATGTTCTAAAGGTCGGCCATTAACCTAAAACAACAACTAATCAAAAAACAACGGAAGAAATTTTTAGCGTCGAAGAAATTATGAAATTTCCAAACATTATATTATCTTTCCAGTTAAATGAACTAGATGCCGAAAAAAAAAATTTAAAGAACTAGTAGAATCATTAATTACAAGTAAAGAAATACCTTAATAAGACCGCGTCCTTTCTTGCAATAAGCAACAGCAGTAGCAGTCTTCTTTCTTCCAAATACTTGCACAGATTGTGTAATAACCATAATTGTGAGTGCTGCAACAAAAGTTTTACAATAGATAACATATTTGAGCAAACTATTACAATGTGAAACGTAAAGAAAGAACGTATCTGTCGGTAAACCGACTCAATGAAAAAAAAAAAAATCTAAGCTACCAATCACAAAACAGAACTGTGCTTCCAGATTCTTCAATTCGATCGCTTATTCTTCTCCAATTCTTCACTAATATAATTCTGAACAACAGGTAATACAATAATCAGAATAGATAACATGAGTAGCATATCTACTATCGCTTAGCGACTGATAGTCTTTTATCTTTTTTTTTTTCATGACTTAAATTGCCGATAATGCAATCTATTTACGAAACAAAGCAGTGTCTATATCAATGAAATTATACATAGAATGTGCAAAAATTATAGAAAAAGATATAGAAAAAGATGGAACTGAGCTCAATAATGGCGGAAAGAAATATTTGGTTAAACAAGAACAATTATAACAAATTAGTATACATTCAATTCTCTCTTTCTCAAGGATTAGATTTCTCACTTCATATCATTACTGATAAAGCTAGGAAGGAGATCTATGGCTAGCAAACTGCAGACAGGTAATCGTAGGTGCAAGATGACGCAGAAAGAAATTAAACTTTCATATAATAAATATTTACATGACGTATATATTCACGTAAATAAACGTCTCAAACGCATTCAACACTGAAAATGAGTCGGTGACAAATCAGCACATATAAAATACATAATTCACAAGCTTACTGCCCCGCCGGCCCGCTCCACCTAGGTCTATTCCGCCATTTAGGTAAGCAAGCTTTCGCGAATGCACCACACCACCATCCCCACTCTCTCCATACTCCATATTATCTCAACACACTCACCGTCTGCTCAAACCATCGTTCATGTCCTTAGCCTTTTCCGGACATAGTGATAGAGAAATAATAATTACTGGAAGCAATCAATCGTTTTGAGAATCAACAAAAATATAATACTGAAAACAGGGCAAAAGGTTCATCATAGATTAGCTGGATATTATATAGACCATCTCGGGAAGTAGGTATGGTCATTAAGTTTATTCCGTTTCATTACTTTTACCTTTACAGGTGTGACAGGTAGAAAAGAAACACGCGCCTATTCGAATGCAACGTTGTTTTAAAATTTCAAAGTAATCGGTGAAGAACTTTCGGAAATTTAAGATCGGTAACAAGGAACATTTACATTTTTATTCATATAGATTAAATGAGGAGAAGGGATGGTCACTGGCCATTCGCTAGCGGATTGATGGAGAGCTTGGTCACTTTGACCGTGAAGCCGAGAAAAGATTAGGATAAGTTAAGGGCGTGATTACTAGTGAAAGAGGCTGCTATTTTATTCTCTTCCCGAAAAAAAAATGTTGCACTTAAAATATAATGCATATTTAAATTGCAGTTCCAGTGTAAGAATGTAAAATAGAATATTTCGCTTACGAGAATTCATAGAGATATTTGAAATTTGAGAAGTTTTAGATAATGATTGATTAGGAAGGAAAATAATTTATGCAGAATATGCTTTACTGTTTTAAGTTTTAATTTGATAAATGACTTCCAAAACTTCAATAGTTGATTTTAAATATTTTGTGGATTAGAAAATTATCAAGACAATTTTTAATATTTGCATTTGTATGTTTCATTTTTTTTTTTATTTCGAGAAACATTATGGTACACTTAATTAGTTACCATCACAAAACAGTTATCTTCTTTTCTCATAATTTCCAGTTATATGCAGAAATCTGAGGTTTCTAATTCATCCACATATATCTAAAATGTTTTTAAGATTTATCATTACGCACTGAATATTCAAAGTAAACATTTCGCTCATCAAATCAAAATATTTGAGACAATCCCAAACAAACCTTCCAGCATTGTATCCTGCAGTGAGTATAAAGCTGCTTGATTTCCATCATTGCCTACAATGAATAGAATTATCGCAAAAATATTTCGTGAATTCTCTGTTCAGTGTTTGCAAATCACCAATCGTTCCAAGTATCCGAACTCGGTTATTGAAACTCGCATAGCACAAATATTCCCTACCACTTTTTTTTTAGTTTATTTGATAGCTTAATAACTAACTATAATCATATCGCAGTCAGCATATCTGCGCAATATTTTGTCGTATTGACTTAGTACATTTCTTTTCATTTTAAGGATAAATAAATGTCCCGGAGGATCTTGTACATTATCACACTGCGGAGAATGCGGAGATTATATCTTGGATATAGAAGATGTAATAAGATCAGAAGAATTCATTAATGTTTAGATTTTTTGGTATTTGCTTGCTGCTACTAACTTTAATTGTGCACTAAGATTGAACTTACACGATGCGGAATGGTTCATGCAAATACATTCATCAAGTTGCGATATATTCTGAGCGGTGTGAGTGCTGGATGAAGATCTGCATGAATATTCACTCATCAGTGCTGTTTCCATAAGTTCGCTCAATATACAGTACCATTCTGGCAACTAAATATATGCAAATGGTACCTTTTTAGTCATTGTTACCAGATTCTTACCTTACAACAAACAAATATTGCATTCTCTAGGACCGAATCATCTTCACGGAAGACGCATAATGTATTGTTGTAATGCTGATAATAACTAAGGACAATTAAAATAATTCATTAAAATAGACGAATTTCATGTTTTTTCAAATTTCAGTATAGTAAACAGAAACCATTTCTGGCAAGGAAGTATTGGTTTTATAAGGTGGTTTCCATAATGTATGCGTTATTAGTTCGCTTTTACCGTTCATCCAATAACTATCGATGATTATGTCGTCATCACGGCAAAACTGAACCTGAACAAACATTTGCAGAATTAGGTATGGCATAAAAAACATGTTGAAATCAAATAGTTTGATTTTAATATGGCAGAAATGTAATGTAATAATAGATAGAATTTTCAGAATCAATTTAATAGTCAGCCCGCTTTTAATTTGCATCTCGAAGACTTTATTTTCCGTTATTGATTACGACGTGATGAATTTTCGCTATATTAAGATGAGACTATTTTATTTCATTGTTCAGATTGGGTTAGAATATGAAGAAAAAATCTTTGTATAACGAGTCATAAACCATAAAATATAAGTTGCAAAGTTATTTCTCATTTGATTCCTATCTTTCATTTTCTTTGACAGCCCACTTGAAGTGTTTTTGTATTGCTAAACTTATTAGAACCTTGCATTTGAATTTTTTCAATTCCTGCTCAATCTGATAAGCTGAGCGATAGCTTTCATCGTAAAGTATTAATTGCTCGACGTTAACTGGAAATATTTGTTGGAGCAATAGCTTCAGTTGTGATACATCTGGTCTTGATACATAGGCTGCTACCAATTTTAATGTTTTGGAATTCTTCAATGAGGGATAACTTTTAAAAAATGCCTTATTACTGGTACTAATCGAATACAGCGATGGAGCCAATGTTAGATAACTTAAACGATCCAAACTATCTGCAAAATAATAAGGAATTATCACAAGAGTGAAACATTCGATTACTGAAATACTAAATGGTACTGCATGTTGCAATACTAAAGTGATGAGAAACTGTCATAAATATTTGCAATAATACTGATCAAAAGCTTACTTATAGCTTGAAAGCAAGTAGAAGCATCTTGAGATGGTATGAGAGCACCCATCAAGCATAGCTTTTCTAATGTTTTCTGATATTTCAAACAAAGTAACTTTAAGACTGATCCTGTTATTACGACACCCTGCAAATTGCTGCCTGGAGATCATAAAATCATAGATTTGATTTTCTGTTTAACTGCGTAAAGATGTGAATAAATGTAGGAAAGTAAATTTTAATTGAATAAAATTTTTTCAATCAAACATCATTAAGATTTGGATCGATCATTACATACTTGCAACTTGATGTCACTAAGAGATGCTGAAGCAAGTTGCTTCACGTGTCGTTCGTGCACAATATTCCAATGACATTTATCCTCGTTATATCGTTGTTGTATATGAAGCATGTACAGTTTCGAGAATGAAAATAGTGATTCAATTAGCGGATCATACTGACTCCTAAATATCTATTTCCTTAAGGAAAAGAAAAACTTCTTTCCTGATTGATCGCTCCGTTAGAACACATTAAATTTCTGTTTATAAGACTTCTAAAAAAATGTCTGCTTGATAATATCTTTGAAAAGAAATCAGTATTTAATCAGTAAAGTATTTTAATGAATTAAATTTTGCAATAATTATATTTAATATCCTTCCGATGAAAGATATCATTAATCATTATTGACATTTTATTGTAAAGTACACTAACTCTGATTGCGATACAAACAATTGTATTTTCCAGTAATGCATAAAATTTCAGAAATATTTTTCACTTTTGATATCATTGAGAATCAATGTTTTCAGTTGTTCATGTTGCATAACATTAAGAATAATTGAGATCAAAATGTTGATTTTGTTTTGATCTTATAAAAAAAAAGTCTTTTGATTTTCAGTATGACAAAGAAGAATTTGTTCATACAATGAATATAGCAATTTTTTCTCATTTTTACCCTAAAAATTACATACTGAGCGAAAAAGTTGCTGCAAATATGAAGTTCATCGATATTCATCAAATCATGGAGTACATTTTCATTTACATTACGTAAAATACGTTCATCATGGATTGCTAATTTTCGGATCATTGGGCATCGTTTCAGGAGTGGTGCTAGTATCGACTTCTACAAATAGAATTTTCATCACTTCTTTCACCTTTATTCGCTTATTTCTGAAATGCCTGAAAGGTATTCTTGAGACTTCTATCATTCCATTCCTTCTCATTTTAAATATCACATCGAGATAGATTGAGATTACGGTGAGCTTTGGAATCAGTTAAGAAATTGATTTTTTTGGTTACTACTTCACCCTTTTTCTGTCTCCATAGAATCATTGTCTAGCTGATTTAGTACATTTCAATCCTAGAACTTCTGGCTACTATTTAGTTCTCGGTTTTTCGAAAAAATGCGACAAACATATTGATTAATTGAATGTTGATAGTCCACTTCTATTATAAAACCTTCTCCGGACAAAGTGATGCCATTGCCATGAATCGAACAGCACAGCACATCTTCCCACTAAAATTCAATTATCAGTTCTAACTTCTAACTTTTGCTCTTGCTCTTGCTCTTTATCTTTCAATTTTTTTCTATTTCCATATGAATAAAATGTAAATGTTCGTTGTGGCTTTTGATACAATGTTGCATTCGAATAAGTGCAAATAAATGTTTCTATATAGATATACCTACTTTTGAAACCTGTCCTTAAAGATAAGTATGTTTACCGCCAAAAGCCGTAAAGATGAATGTGTTTCCCGCCATATAAAAAAAATAAAAGTGTAAATGCACTCCCCGCCCAAAAAAATGTTTCCAGCCAAATCATTGATTCACTGCTGGATGATAGTCGACAAATAATCAAATGCTTCACCGATTACTTTACAATTTTTGCAGAACGTTGCATTCGAATAGGTTCGTGTTTTTGTATAGATATACCTGTTTTTTTTTTTTTTACCTGTTACACCTATGATAAGTAAAATTAAATTAATGGATTTTTATTTATATAGACTAGCTGGAGCGGCCGCGCGGATCATGACTGGGTACAGTTACTTTCCCAATAATTCACTACCTATATATAGGAATTTTTTTTATCTCCTTCAGTTTTTTTTAAAAAATGAGAAAAACTATTTCCTAAATTGTTCCATTATAAATTTACGCTCCATTTTCTCAATTCAACGAGTAATTAATCAGTCAACAGAATTGTATGTATTGCAAAATTAATTGTTTGAGGCTGTTGAAAATTTAAAAGATTTAAAAAATCAAGAATATGACTATTATTTCTTTAATAGTGTGATCCATCAGTACCTTACTGAATAACCTATAAAAGGCAGTATTAACAGCAGCAAGTCGAATCCTGCTTTTTATATCAAGATATCGAAACAGACGCCAAATGACATCATCTGATAGATGATCCAACATTCTCGTCAATTATACCTTCATTTTGCATAATCGATGAAATAATTTTAATCGGAAAGTAGCAATATCAAGAGAATTCTTTTTTTGATGAAACAAGAACTTAATAACATAAAATTTCAATTTTTATCTTAATCCTCTCATTTCATTTCTACCTTACTAAAATTCTTTCACAAACACTGTAATATTTGCAACTTCAATTTTATCAAGTAGCAGGAACGATCGACTGATATTGCTACGGATAACTTCATAGATTGATTACAGCAAAATTCAAAAGGTTGTGATGAAATTTTTATGTAAATTATGCAATAAAAATTTGAATATTTTTTTAATTATTAACAAAAAAGTTAATTTAACAATTCAGTATTGCATATGTTGATTATTGATAGCAATTACTGAATAATGAAGCGATGAATATCCCAAAAATTTGAAATGGATCGTCAGTCTATTATACTATATTAAAAGGCTGAACAGCAATATTGACTGGCCCCTTTTTTATTGCCATAATCAGTTCTTATCACCATTATCAATATCAAAAGTTCATAATAATTCCTGTCATCTTTATCAGTACTAAAAATTCGTCTCAGTGTTCAATTCGCCAAGAGAAACATTTATAATTTATTCTATTCATGAATACTTCCGTTGACAATATGACCATGAAGTGAGTGCAAAAATATATGCAAAGTTAGATAAGTCAACAAACTTATATCACTTGAAAAATAGCACAATGCTACGTTTACACTGACAATATTTTATAACCGAAATTATTCAATATTTTGCCAAAACCATAAAAAGCGTCAAATATTTTGATTTTTATCTTCTCTTTACATATTATTCAATTATTCATGCACTGATTTTAATTCAATTTCAAATTTCGTGATTTTAATTTTAAATGAAATATATTAAAATATTATTATGACAAATAAAATTTTGTTTTATGTTACTTCAAAATTTTTCTAATCTGAATTTTATAAAGTTCTGAGTTAAAAAAGAATAATGAATAAAATATAAACAATGGAAGAAAAACCAATATTGTAGGGTGAAGTATTACTGATTCAGTTAGTTTATCACGAATGTCAAGTTTTCAACTTATGTTTTATTCATTTCAAAGTTGAAAAGTTAGTACACAACACTTGATATTCATTTCCATAAATGATAGCAAACTGTAATGCTATCTAAAAATAGCCATACAATCTCGAGAAAAAGAAGGAAAGGAAAGAGTGAAAAGTGCATGTCGGAGGATGACCAACGATCACATGTAATGCCAACTCTAAGTTCAAATCAAAACTTTCGTCTTGTCATGAAAAATATTTCCATTCTCATTGTCTCTTGGAGTGTGTCACACTGCTCAAATATCTCTGTTGTTGTACTATAATTGTAATGTTGCGTGCTGAAGTGAAAAGACATTCCAAATCGTTGCACGTATCTCGTACCAAATGCTTTGGTACGTGATACGTGATACTTTGGTACGTGGTACGTTCTACGTACCAAATGTTTTTGCTTTGTCCGCTTTCCTTTCCATAAATAAAAATAATTTTACCGTATTTTTTTAAAATTTCTTTTCACAATTCCACACTTATTAAGAAATACATTTCTTTTTAACCCAATAGCTGCTTGCCTTATATTAATATATAATGCAATACCTTTGTTTTTGGTACAAATAAGTATGATAAGGAAGATTTGGTAGTGATACTAAACACAGTACAATACTTCATTATCACAGCCTATATCAGTTACTTTCACTAGAACAGACTATCTATCCAAACATTACTATAAAATGATCATAATCAGTTTTTGTTATCATATTGCAATAATTATTTATAGATAATGGAAGCAGCATTTTGTAGATGATATCAAATGGGCGGAAATATCATCAGAAAAAGTTACACAAGCGTAACTGTAGCACAATTGGTATCCCTTTTTTTTTTCTTTTTTTTTTTTAAAAAATAAAATTTCGCTCAAATTTTGATTTGTGTAGTTTGCTATGAAATGTTCAGAAATGGACAGTATCATAAATGGAACAGATGAGAAACAATAATTATACAACATTATGCCGTATATTTATAAATTATGCTTGATTTAATCAGCAATGGATTATTGGGAAAATTTTCAATCATTTCATTCTCGCCCAATGCCACCATAATGCTGATAATATCGGTCCACTTAAAATTCTGGCGAAATAAGATTGAAATGAAATATCGATATGAAATTTAATTCGAATAAAGTTCGAATTAATTCAGAGTTTTTCATTCATCGCTCTGTTCGCTAGCTCATTTATTTGGTATAACAGTGATGTATACATACAACTTGGTTACAAAGGCTACGGATGGCAGACATTAATTATCGCATGCTTATTTTTCATTTGGACAATCAACCTAATTAGTTCATTTGCACGGTTAAGTGGCACAAATGTGCTGCAGGAATATAGTAAACTTAAGGTACAATTCAAGTTGTTTGCTTCTATTCTTCTGTTTTAATTTAAATTCTTAAATTTATCTACGAATAGCAATGAATGAAAACTAGTCAATCAATTAAGTAGACCTTAATTAATGTTGGATTACTTGACAGTTTTATAATTTCAAATAATATTTTTATACCTAATCATTTGATAAGATTTCAGTTACTGATCATTTATGGATTTTGTGAAGTGTTGGCCATAATTGCTGCAATTTTAGAAATATGGAACAGCAAACTAGCAGCTCGTGCCGATAACAATGTTCTTTATCCACGCTTCGTTATCACCACTGTAAATTATATTTTTGATTTTGAATCTGTTCTTGATCGATAATTAATCTTAAGCTTATTACTAGCCATCAATGCTAAATTTTCTAGAAGTTTCAGGAGACTAATTATATTATAATAATACATTAAATTAATATTAATTCTCTGATCATTAACCTTTAATGTTTCTCGATAGTTATTTACCGGAAATTTTACAAAGTTTAAAAAGAGTATATTATTATAGAATGCATTTTCAATTTCTATTCAGTTTAAAACTTCTTCAAGCATTTTCGTTTATGCAAGTAAATGAACATTGTAGCCCGAATAAAATAATCTTCATTAGCAGCTGATTTTTTACGACATCAAATTTCTTCTATAATTAAATTTCTTAATTTAAGAAATTTGATGAAAAACAAGATCAGGTTAATTGCAGGTATTTTGTTGGCTACTTGTTGCATCGCATATTCTCATGATTTTAATCGTTTTATTTTCATAACAGTATCAAATCGATCGATGAAACTGTTTTCTTTTACAATAGATTATATTTGTTCGCTGTAATCTATGTAAAATGCTATTCATAACTTAATAAATCGAATTTGTGTAAATAATTTTGGATATTTGTTGACAATGCCAATTGTCGCATGATAGTAAATGAATTTGATACTAAAAATAACAGATTGATGCTCAGTTAAATAGTCATTGCCTGGTGCAAATTAAATAAAATTGTCTAGATTATCTAATGCACCAATAGATATGTCCCTGTGAATTGAGAACAGATTTTGAAAAAGTTTTCTTTTAATTAAATTAATTGTAAACATATGAATATGAAAATGTTTTTAAAATTCAAGTGTACTGAAAAGAATAAATGAAATCAATGGAAATAAGTTTAGCTTTTAGTAATTTTAATGCTTGCAAGAAGTTTAGTCGCCTATTTGTGTCATGTTTATACTTAAATTTCCAATCTTTCTTTTTTTTTGCTTTGATTAAAATATGTCTTTCATTATCATAATAAAAAGGAAACATAAGTGATGTAAATGTCAGCAAAGTGTCATTTACGTTGACATTGCATCGGAAAGAATAGAATATAATTCAAGTTATGTTCAAAGATACGTAAGTGGCATTGAAATGTAAAGATGGAAATATATTTCAAATAAAGACATTTTCTGTTTCCTGCTGGATTTAAATAAATCATTAACAATTTTAATTTCAATGATTGTTTGATTTATTTCTAATTTGATTTAGAACAAATATGAAATATCTAATGTAGTAAAAGTTTTAATAAATTAGTAGCTATTTAAGTATAAAACCGACAAATACTGTCTCATAAATTCAAAATCATTATCTTTTCCAAGCATCTCTCTTTTCATATCGGAAATCAACTATCTGTTTTTACAAAATGATTGATAAAGAAATGATCCGGAATATAATCCTGGGTGTTGATTATATCCGTATGAGCTCTCCAAATTCGAATTCCGGTTATTCTGCCGGACCATTTTTCTCAAATTTCCTTCTTTTCATTTTACTCCTATCACTTGCTTTTTAAATTCACGGACGTGTTTCATCACGTGAATAAAGCTGTTACACTTCATATCTGACTTCCAACAGAATCATTAATTTCTATACCATTACAGCTTATTTTCCCATTACGTTTTATAATATTTCCTCTATGATAAGTTATTTCAGTTGATAAAATCTAATTGTAACAAAATTCAAGTTTTTTTAATCAACTTATTGTTGTAATTCAGAATGTGCAATGATGGTAGTAAAACTTTAAAATATTACAATTCATTCTTTGCGATATATTAGCGAAAAATAGAAAATTCGTTTACTGTCTGATTGATTTTAAAAAAAAAAAAAATTTGGATGGAACTACGGAGTAATCAGTTTAAATTGTATTTTACCGCAACGATCAATCATCACAACAATCATCATAGAAAATGTCAATATTTTAAGCAACATGAATCATCCGTCAGCAATCGTCTGCATTTCAGTGCGACATTATGCTGTGTATCAGCAAAATACAAGAGTTAAATGTCAACAAAAAAAAGTCTTTTTTTTTTTCGAGATATGCGATAGTTTGATGATCAGGAATAAAATGTTTATAACAACAAATGGAACATAAATTCTATTATTTCTTAGGGAAATTGTAAAAATATTAATTTCAAAAAAATTAAGAAAAAAAAGACGAAAAAAACTTCAATTTTTTCATTTCTTAATTCTCTTCAATGTATAGTCAATAAATTTGAAGTATTTCCTGAGCTGAATCCAAAATATTGCTCATTTATTAGTTCTTGGAATTAGTTGTCTTTCCTTCCGTTTCATTGTTTTTGGCCTTTTTCGAGTCATTCTTTGATCAAAATATATTCAATTTCGGCCGAAAAAGGAAATTTGGCTCTTTTCATTGATTAACATGAAGACATATTTGTTTTTTGACTTTTGCTATAAAAAGCAAATTATTCCATTTCGATGCATCCATCTTTCGAAATCGTTTTCTTGTTTCTTAATTTAAAGAACATTTTTGCCGAATTATACGTAAAACCGGAATTTCCGGTTTTCCTAATGCTTTTATTCCGCATATTTCCTTATTAGTACAAAATACAGTTCGATTTGATAAATGCCACTACATTTCACTTTTTCGCATGGATTCTGGAAAATTTTATTGATATAATCGAATAAAAAGGAATTCAATAAAATAAGTAAATACGTCAATTATGTATGGAATATATGGCATCATATGGAAGTAAATTATCGAAGATTTCTTGCTATTTGAATTTATCCAATTAATTGTTCGGTCTTCTAGTTAGTTTCGAAAGTTATTGAATTCTGATAGTTGTGATCGGTCATGTTAAAAATAAACTAACTTAGACGATAATTTAGTAGCTCATTAATATTGCTAGCTCATTATTGCTTCCCAAATGACATATTCTTTGGTTCTCAGTTTGGAACCTTACACTGTTGGCATTTTTAATTTATTTAGCTATGACTAATTAGATAATTATTCTTGGCAAGAAATCAATACGACCAAATGCCTTTTCTGAAGTCTTTCCTCAGGCACTCATTCTCTCCTAAAATGATAAAATATAAATTATCCTATAAATTTGATCTTTTCCAAGAATTGAGACTTGATACAGAATTACTTGCCAAGAAATTTTTTAGTCTCCAACTTTTCTATCTGGGACTAGAGTTTCATTCTCTTGGATTGAGTTTGGATTCTTCAGATGAATGAGTTAGAGAAAACATCCATCTATATTTAACAAAAAGTTCCTAAATTTCCCGATTTCAGGAAGTCCCTCAATTTGAGCATGCTTTTGAGATTTAGAATTTCCACCTACCAGCAGAATTCCGGATTCTCAGTAAAGATGGGTGTGTTATATGAATGTGTTGATCATCTTACGTCATTTTTTTTCATTTTTTATTTTTTACAGTGTCAAAAATAGAAAAAACCTTATAAATATATCATGCACATGAAATAGCAATCAATTGAGAAACTTTTGAGATATTTTCTTCGCAAAAAATTGAAGTGTAAGAGTTGAACTAAACTTTATGAAACTTTCGCATTAACTTTCATCATATTGTGTTAACCTTCAGACAAATAATATCCGTCCGTACCAGCAAAAAAAGCAAGATAGTGAAGGTCAAAGTTGAGAAGTAACAATCATCAAGTCGTAAAAATCGTAAAAAAGATCAAGAAACTTTTGAATGATAGGTAAGGCTGCACTGTTATTCAAACTGAAATAGTTCACGAATTAGTCATTGCGGAATTTATCTCATCCGACATATTTATATTTCTTTTTTTTTTTTTTGATCAGGCTCATTTCTTTTCCAAACATCTGCTGACCATGTCTTTCCCGTCTTATTTTTGTTACGCTAAATCAATCCAGGCCATATATTTTCATTTATATTCATCTTCAATTATTTTCATTTTCATAAGCTTTAACAATTTTAGGTTTTTACATTTCCAACTTTATAATAATAGATGGGTGAGTTTTTATTGATTAATTTTTTTTTAAAAAAGTTTAATTCGTCATTCACAAAAGATCTTTCAGTGTTCAATCGTGTTAAAAGTTTTCCCTTTTTCAAGACTAAAATCTTTGTTTTTATCTGAAGTACCACTTACACACATCACAGATTATTCTTCAAGCATGATGAACGAAATTGAAGGCTTCATATGTAAACTTCATGAATGAATCTAGCACTATAAAATTCGGTTGGCTTCAAATTTGAAATATGTGATAACATCATCAACAAATTAAAAACTAATTTCGGACATCTTAGCAGTCAATTTTGAAATTTTCTTTTCTTTTAAATTGATTGCTGATAACATTTTGTTCATTTTTTAGTTTTTTGTCATTTAAATTTATTCTTTATTTTGACATCATTAGGTTAATTACTCATTTCGATTTCCGCTTTTAGTTAATAGTACTGAAATGATATTTTTTTTTATGCTGTGTCGGATTGGCTTTATAATATACAAATTTATCCCTTAATCATTTTCTTAATTTGTATCACATTTTGTAGTGAGAAAATGATGTCACACTAAAATCAAATTCGTATAATTTTGCTTTGTGAATTCTAATAAATTTTAAAAAAGTGGATGCAAAAATGGATCAACAGGGCATTTGGTCAGAAAACCGTTAATGAAAATAAAGTGCGTTGATTCAAGAAGTTTTGAAGAAGAATCTGAATATCTTCGAAGATGAGAAAACCAATGATTAATCGTCGAAAGTTTGACGACGATTGATTGAGAAATCTTTGAAGCTATTCTAACAATTACACGAGTTGTTAATGAACTTTGTATGGGAGATTTTACAATCGTCCGAAATCTGAAAAAATTTGAACAGATTTTTCTAAAGTATATATTCTCTTATTTTTCAAATCGAACCACTGAGATGACATTGAGATTCAATCATACTGAATTATTTTTTGATCGAATTGCAGCGAAGCTTAGATTACGTGCAGCAATAAACGAAGACGATCATCTCAGGAATTGGATGGAGAAGAAGCTCTAACAAATTTTTTGAAACCAATCTTTCATGAAAGAAATGGTCATTTTTGATTGAAGTCAAAAAAAAAAAAAAAAATCATCATATGCGAGGTAAAATTTCCACAACATGTTGGCAGTGAATTATCCAGAAGTGAATTATTCAGAAATGGCATACTTCTTTTCCATGTCAACTCCTGATTACATATCACCAATCAACATTTCATTTGCAAGAAAGTTTAGCCTCATCGATCATATTCATCTGACCTTTCGCCAATCATCTACATTCTTCAATCATTCCGATAAATTTTTGATGGGAAATGATATTTTTTGAGTCGGAATGATTGAAGAAGTATAAGCGATTAACGAAAGGTCAGACATAATTGAAATGACTTTTTTTCCGCAACTCAATTGAGTAAAAAAAATGCTTTCTAAGAATTCTCAAGACATCTCGAAACAGCAAAGTTCAGTTTCATCCATCATATTCATCTGACCTTTCGCCAATCGTCTACATTCTTCAATCAATCCGGTTAATATCTGCTGGGAAATGATATTTTTCTAAGCAAAAGTGGTCGGAATGATTGAGGAAGTATAATCGAATAGTGAAAGGTCAATATAATCGAACTGATTTTTTTTTCCGCAACGAATTGTGTACATAAAATGCCTTCTAAGAATTCGTAAAATCTCGAAGCACGAATTTCTACGACACAGAAATAAAACAAAATTATTTTTCGTAAACAAAAACATATCGATTTTAGTGATTCCTATTTTTATAAATAAAAGCAAGTATAAGCTTAGTTTTAGTCATTTGAACTTCACACTCCAAAAGTGCAACTATTTTGGTTTTATTCAATTATCTTCCACTTTTTTCTTCCATTCATGAAAGGAACTTTCGTTTCGCACTTCGCTTTTTGCCAAACACAACTTATTGCCATAGCTTCTGTTTGGAAAGTTTAGCTTGTAAATTTAGTTTCTTGCACCAAAAATAAACTGAATTCAACGTCGTTCTAAGTCCAAGTTGTATTAAATTAAGTTTTATTCTCAGTAAGAAAAATGCTTTACAATTGGATTGAAGCAATGCCTTACAATATTAGTAAGAATTTTGATCATTCGATGATTCGTTTTATGATTGAAACTTCCATTCCTCTATTCTTATAGTAATCACTTAATGGAAAAAAAACTTGAACAAAGAGAAATAAACTCATCAATGCATGTCACTTCCAAGAATGGCTTATTCAACCTGAAATATGGGGCATTTTTCTTTGATGTGACCTATGCTTTTCTGCATGAACCAAAAATAGCAATAAAGCTGAATAGATTAAAGTATTTGATCTTATTCTTTGATCTTGTACTATTTTTTTCATCATATCTTAAGTATATTTATACATTTAAAGAAAGCTATCATTATTAAATACCCTCTTGCTATAGTCAAAGCACCCTGATCTACCTCATAAATCTCTTTTCTCGGGAAACGGGCAAAAGCGGGGAATGATTTGCTTATTATCATAATTATAATTGCATAGAGCATTATTTGTTGATTTTTGCTTTCAGATCTTAAATTCATTAAATTCAGTATTTTCCAATTCATTTTTAGTAGCTGAATTTTAAATCTATTTTTATCATTGTTTGAGAATTCAAGAGATAAAGAAAATATTCCAAATTTCGTAAGGATTGGTAGTAATTCCCGCGAGTGCAGTATGCTTTTGTTTTTATGAAAATATGGAAGGAAAAAGCAAAAGGATTGCAATTGGAGGCAGTTTTTTGGAAGAAATTGCAAGAAGTGATGGATCATTCGGCTCTCTAATTTTCCAATAATAAATTTTTATACTCAAGGGTGGCTCTGTCAAGCCTTTATTTAAAATTTTTAGAATATTAAAAAAAACTGACTATTATTCTTCTTACCAGATTTTTCTGGAAATTTTTTTTTTTTTTTTTTTTTTTGGTGTTACTAGGAATGAATTTGAGTTGCATTGGAAAGAGTTGTCAGGAATAACAACTGCTTCATTCTAGACACATTTATTAACCATTTTCATCTCAACAAATCAAAAGATTTTCCATCGGAAGATTATCTGTGATTGTTATCATGATCTTATCAATTGTTCCCAAACACCTTATCAATTGTCAATTACCTTATCTATTACTAATTCATTTTTCAATAAAGAAGTGAGATAAATCAAAATTCTGGAAATATGTGTATGATCAATGAATAGTATATCCAATTTTATCCATATTTTTTATCGTTTGGAACACTTTCCTAATCCATTGGGATTCAGTTCAATATTGATGGATTTTTTTAAAGTTTTACTGAGATGAATCGAGTTATCCAGTCATGCTAATTCCCTAGATTACACCATAAATTAGAAAGGGAATTTAATCTTTTTCTTTTCTCATTTTCTAAATTCTCACTCTTTTCTTTGTTGTTTTTTATTTTGAGGAAAATTTTCTCGATTAACAAACATGATCAAGAACTGCATATTTTAAGTTTTCATTTTCTGATCTATCAAATATTTCATAAGCAATAATATAATCGGGACTTTTTTTCTGGGTTACTTTGATCCTCATTGTTGGATGTTTAAGATCAAGTAATCAAATCATATTTTATTAAAATAAATATCAAAATTTTAACGAAATATTAAGTTGCGAAAATTGGGCATCAGCAATAAAAATAATTAAATTCTTTCTTAACATAAAATCACTACCAGGTGAGTCAGTTCCGGAGATTGCGTTTGCCGGTAGATCAAATGTAGGGAAATCGAGCTTAATTAACCTGCTTATAAACAGTAAAAAAGCTGCCAGAGTTTCTTCTAAACCTGGGTGTACTAGGCAGGTAAATTTTTATTCTATGTATAATGATAATTCTATGTATAATGATAAGTATGGATGTTGCGTGAACTGTCGAATATTCATAACATTGGGATATTTGATTCAAATGTTCGTATGGTTTCAAAAGATCCTTTTTTTCTTTCCACAAAACAATTTATTTATTAATTCTTTTTATTTCGAAATAAATCCGATTTTATTAATTTATTAAAACAACGTTGTGCATTTTTTTTAATCTTGCACAAAATTTTAGATTAAATGTTGCAAAAGTTTTTAAAAGAATTTTTTGTCTTCTTGAACAAAAACATGTGCATATATCACGAGAAACTAATCTTTCTTCCTTGCATAGGACAAAATTGCAAGGACTATGCATGCAAGTGAATGCAGCAATAACGCCATAATTTATTGCATTCTCATGTTATGGAAGGTTTGTGTTGGGTTGAGCTGTGGATGGGACAGATTTGTGTTAATTCCTTTATTCACAATAGCAGTAATCGAATAACAAGTAATTGCATTACGGTAGAAAATTAGGCGTATCATGAAGGTAATTGGGTGATGTGGATTGGGAACTTGGAAAGGAGTAACGTAGCCTAAAGTCATCCAATTAGAATGAATCCAACTCGAGTGAAAAGAAGATTTTTTGGAATTTTGTAGGGTATTTGAACTGTTAAAAATTGAGCGTGTCGGGATATAATATGATTGATAACAAGATAATTTGAGAAATGAACAGTTTTTACAAAAGGAAAAATGTTGTGATATAGTTCATTTGGATACAAAAGATGGGAACGGATATATAAGTACAGGATAATCATTTGATAGAATTATTTTAGCTAAGACCGGAAACGTTGAGATGAATGTTGTAAATTAACATGGGAATTAGCAACATTAAGAAATAATTTTACAAATGATCCATTAGAGAATTTTACAAATTTTTAACCATTCAATTAAATAATTTTCTGTAATAATTAATCCTAGGAATTAATTTCGGTTTTTTCGACATTCCCGAGGGAGAGAGAGCGATTTAAAGGGAGGACAAATGGGTTATAGCATAAAGTATTTGTTTGAGCAGAGAAATTTTGATATTCGATTCTCTTCGAAGGAATTTGTGTTAATTCTATAGCAATGGGTTCCCTTCGATTTAGTTTCTTAATAGATAAAGAGCGGAAAATGGATATAATCATTTCAATCTTTAGTTTAACAATAATCAAGATGATTAATGCTACAGAAATAAATATGTCAACAGTGATTATTCTCCAGTGTTTCACAAGTCCTGTCATTTCTTCTCTTATTATTTAAGAGGCCTTATTGAATAATTGAGTTTCCAATGTATCACACTCAACTTGTATTGCTACCAAATGTGGTGAACCATTTTTGAGATCATCAATTGCCTTCGCAAATCGCTTGTTGTTACATTGATATTACTTTCAATTTTGTATGCTTCATCCATCATATAACGTAGCACTTGACATTCCTTGTTAATTGTCGATTGCAATGTCATATGAGCAAGTTCATTAACAATCGTGCTTGGACTTCATTCAAAAGCCTGTTAAGATTTTCATACTGATCAACAACAGATGGTATCCTTGAAGCATCTGAATGTAGCACTAATTTCATTGGTTTGCATTCCTTTTCCTTTAGTTGTTCCAATGTATTGCTTACTTCTCCAAGCTCATTTTTGAATTCTTCTAATCGTAGAGCTTGTGTTTCATCATATCGATGCACTACGAACCATTATGGCACGATCGCTCAATTTATTCAATCGATTGATCAAATCATTTTGCATGCCAACAAGTTGCTTTTCTGTTGAAACATTTTCAGTAAATGACAACAATTTCTTAACATCTTCGGCAGCTTTTTCAATTTCTTGCTTGATTTTATTGATTGCAGGAAGATAAGTGGATAAGTTTTGTCGTACAGTTTATCTAGTGTTTTCTGCAGCAGTTGGATTATTCTGATTCTGTAATTGTTGCAAAATATCTATGTCATTGATTGCTGTAGTGTTTGGTTGTGGTTATGAATAGCCTGAGCAATCCTTCGATATGATCTATAATTATTCGTACTTCATCTTCTAATTCTTCTTCAAGAATTTTCCAATCATTTAGTGATTTCAGATGACTTGTGATGGAATCACATAAAACAATTAGCTTATCAATAAAAGACATTATTTCATTCAACATTCTTCCCATTGTTTCATTAGTCATGATATTACGATCACAGTCTTTTAACCCATCCTATGTTGAAACAGGAATTTTGTTCTAAATTTCAATATTTCTTGCCAATATCTTCTGGATTATCGGCATTTTTAGATCTACATCATATGCTAGTGACTGATTGGCCAAAGATATTTTTTCTTCCAGCTTTGCAACCTCAAACTCCTCACTTTCATTTGTTCAATTTTATTTGCTCGCAATTTTTGACATCTACAGCCAATGTTTGCATATTCTCATCTTCTATATGATGCTACCGTAATTGTTCTTCAAACTTCATAATCTCTTCATCATACGCTTCGGTACGCAACTTTTCTAATTCCATCCTAATAATCATTGCCTTTTCTCGACTTTCTTCTTTTGCAAGATTGTCCAGTTGTTGATTAACAAGTAAACAAATATGATTAATTGGATACAAAAGATGGGAACGGATATGTAAATACAGGATTTGATTAGAATTATTTCAACCAAAACCATAAACGTTTAGATGAATGTTGTAGATTGGAATGGGAATCAGCACACATTGAGAAATACTTTTACATATAATGATTAATTAGAGAATTTTACAAATTTTTAACCATTTGATTAGATATTAGGAATTAATTTCGGTTTTCCTGACGACTCAAACAAGCAAACAATTAGTTATATTTTTGTTTTATATAATAGCAATGTCAATGAGTTTTGCAAATAATAAAGCTCAATGACTTTCCTTTAAAGGAGTCAAACATAAAACTTCGTGGAAATTTCATTTTAAAAAATATTCTAAAAGAATCGCAGGAAGTGCCGAAAAAAATGCCAATCTAATAGCTCATTTCTAAGGAAAAAAAAAAAAATTATCAGAAAATCTAATAATTTCAGACAATGCGAAACACAGTGGTCTTGAGCGATGATTATATGACGGGAAGGCCATCTGCTGCTACTTCATTCGTTCGCACATGTAAGCTCTTTATCAATTTCTATTTTTCAAAAAAAAAAAAAAAACAGCAGATATCGAATTTGTTTAACAAATTTAAAATAAAAATTGCTTGTTTCAAGAATCTCAACACTTATTTCATCTCCATCTGATTTTGATATAACTCCATAATTACTGCTTTTTCTTCAATTTCGAAAAACTATTTTTTCTTCAATTCATATTATAGGAAAATACAAAATACAAATTTCAAATTAACGGTGAATCAGAATGTTCAAATATACTTGCAGTATTATGTGGCGCTCCTTTATTCTCGGATTCGAAATATCGTTCTTCCCCAAAACTGAAGTCAACACAATTCTGCAACGATACATTATTGTCACGTTTCAAACAAGATAAAATGGGAGCATCAGCTCAAGAATCTTCAAGAATAACAAACAATATTCGAAAGAATCAATCGTCCATTTCGGTGAAGATGTATCAGGTTGATTTATCTTTTTTCCATCTGTTTCCTTGATAAAATGATAATGCTTGAGCATACAATGAGAATTATGCCAATTAAACCTACTAATAACAAAAATACCTGAAAATTCTTGAGTAACTATACTACATGCAGGTGCAGGCACTTCGCAAAAATGTATGGAGTACTGTACTAAAATAACGGATGATAAGATAGACAACTATGCAAGTTTAATCTTATTGCAGGACGGCTGCAGTGGCTATAGAAGCTCAACAAAACATTACTTTTCGAGTAATGAACAGAAATATAATGAATTTATGGTTGAGGTTGATCATCAATTAGCAATGGTTATTAGTTTTCTATGAGTGACGAATGATTTGATTGAATTTGCTGATTAATTCGTTTATGCTATCCTGAAAGCATAATATTATCACCGTGCATCAGCATGCTTCAAAGGGGCAATTAAGTTTCTCAAAAGTCTGATGCACTTTATGAAATATTCATTACATATCTGCTCACCTTCTATTCCTTCACGTCATTAATATTGAAGATTGATTATTGCTTATTTAGCAACAATTTTACTTAATGTTACGAAAATTATTTTAGAAAAGTGATTTCTGCGAGTTAGATCACGTGCAGCAATATTATGAAAAACTCATATGTCAATTAACAATGAGCAATTCAACGTTAATGCGTGAAAATCAAAAGTATCAAATTCGATTAAAGGTAAGTCAATGTGCGTTTCTCCTATTCACTTTTTTTTTTCCACAATTATAGTGATAGATATAATCAATAATTCTTTACTTTTTTTTTCCACTTGTAACTTTTCATAAATTTAGAAAATTTAGTAGTGGATTAGAATGGCAAATTTGAGGAGACTGTGGTTAAATAACCTTGAATTGCAAATCAAAGTCTCTCTCCCTCTCTGTCTCTCTCTCTCTCTCTCTATATATATATATATATATATCTGAAAACGATGATTGAAAAATTCCGGAAAATTTATTAGTACATTTGATCTATCGGAAAAACTAGGAAATCCGATTGAACTAACTTGCAGCAGCTAAGGATGCTTTTGGATGATCACGTTGATTATTTGAATAACATATATTTCACTTTATTTTTGAATGGATTCAGTGCTATTCAATTTCCTGATGGTAAGTTTTACTAGCACAGATAATATTTATAGCATCCAATACCATTTACTAAAACTTGCCTAGCAATTAAAAGAGACTTGCGGGTTAGACAGACTTGACATTGATTTCATTATATTTTATATCAGATAAGAGGTAAATAATGCTTTACTGGCTATGCGTTAATTTTTTATAAACAGTTTATAGGAAGGAACTTATTTTCAAATCGTTTTTACAGATAACTGAATTTAGGTCAAACGGTGAATCTAGCAGAATTCCAAGGCACAAAATTGAAACTAATCCCACGTACAAACATGTTACCAGCCGAAATTTCATCAATCACGACTGATGAAGACCTTTTTACTTCTCCTCACAACAGTAAAAACTTACATCTTGAAATCGAAAAGTCTAGAACTTTTTGTTGAAATATCTTTATCTCTTCTAGAACTTTTTGTTGAAATATCTTTATCTCTTAAAAATACCAACAATATACACATTCAAGCTGGAGATAAGAATGCTATTCATTAGTAATTTCGTATTTGTGAAGCAGATATAGGAAAAGTCAATATTACAAACATTATTACAAACATTTTTTTACTCGAATAAATCGTCTCCATAATGGTATAATTTCTTCTAGATAATGGCAGTTCCACCAATATTTCTGGCATCAAACCATTTAGCGAGGTATTTCTAATTATTTCCTTATTTAAGTAAACAAAAATTTCGAAAAAATTAAAATACTAAGGATTAATGATTTTAGGGTATGGGAACAAAGCAAAATAGGAGCAGTCCGTTAAACAATAATGATCAACCATCCAGAAACATTTTAATAGACAAAGATGATGATACTGAGGATTATCTGCAATGGATGAATGGTCAAGCCACGACTTGGTAATATGATCTTAAAAGAGTAGCTTTTTCTACCTACCAATTTAGAGCATTTAACCTCCAACTTTTATTCATTCTCGTTATCAGCTTCTTTAATTGGCGGCACATAAGGTTGTCGAGCTTGTCGTTTTGACCCTTGAATAGATATATTTCTTTAGGTTCAGAAAGGTGGAAGATTGCAAAAGAGACTAAATAAACCAGGTTTTTTATCTATTCAAGACAAAGATTACCAAATTTGAATTTTGATAAAATAATTGCTGACAACAGTAAACTAACTTTTCCTTGTTGGCGTACTTTCAATTGCTGACATTTCATCCCCTAGACCAAAAGTGAGCTGAAAATATAATGGATGTCTCTGATAGTTAACTAGTACAAAAAAAAAAAAATTCATTAAAAAAAAAAAACGAAAAAAAAACGTGGAGAAGAAACCTCGGCAATGTTGTGTTCCGGTGTGGAAACCGCTCGTACTGGTAACTCGCTCTCTTCATTTGACTGTTGAAACCGTATTTTTTGACTTCGTTTTTTGGCTACCACAGTAACTGTAGTTGGGATAAAATTTCCTCCTACACTTGTCGAAGGTTGCTGTAAAAAACCAGATATGCAAAAATTAAAATCATAAGATATGGAAAATTAAGTACTTAATTACAATAATCATTCAACAACGTTCTGGAATCCTCAGAAAAGTTTAGGATTGCATGTAATAAGTGTTTTCTGAAAACTTCAAATAAACTAAAAACACAAATAACATCCTGATTTTTCTATACCTGATTCACTTATTTTTCAATTAATGAATAAAGTGGAAACGCACAACATTTTCGACGTTCTCATCCTTGTTATCAACCGTTTCCGTTTGTCCTTCGACAAATTTCGTCAATTTTTGATCATTTCTATCAATAGAATCAGCTCGCGGGACGTCACCTAAATGTGGTGCCAATAAAACGAACAAGTTTTTTCCAATTTCCAATCTTTAATATTTTATAAATATAAGCAAAAACAATATACACAAATTGCTGAAAATAGAAAAAAAAAACTGAAATTACCTCTGTCATTTCGTTCATTTTGCATTTCAATCTGTGCATTCATTCCTACTTCATATCTTTGCTTTGGAATTTCTGATTCTGGATGTGGTGAAGATACCACGCCATCAGCAGCAAAGGAAACTCTTTTGTTTTTCAAAAAAGATGCTTTCCTTATCCCATCATTGTTGTTCGAAACTTTTATCCTTTTTTCTTTTTCCTTAAATATGATATAACTTTATCAATACAACTGTGAATTTCACTGCAAATTTGACCCTTAATCAAATTAACAAAAATAAAGAAAACATTGAAAATTTATAATTTAGCGTCTAATCAATATGTCCGGCAATATGCTATATAATCTTTTAATTTACATGAGATCTGTAAACCTGTCTTTGGCTTATTCAGCGCTATCAATTCTACATTGTGACAGGTTTTTCATATCCATATAATATATTAGTTTCCTTACAGTTTTACATTATCTAAATCAACAAACTAGTCATTAATTCATTGATCTTTCGAAAAAAGAAAAACCCAAAAAATCATAAGATATATACTTCAAGTTTCTCGAGGTCAAATTTTATTTCAGCTTTCAACTGTTTATCACTCGCCAAAAATTCATCTAATTGTTCGCGATGATCCTTACATAGTTCCCTAAAAAAGATTTCCTATAAAATAGTAAATTCTGTATTAAAATTTGATATTAAATCTGCTTGAAAATTATTAAAAACAAGTAAAATCAACTCTAGAGTTTGATGATCACCTCAGAACTCTAATGATCCCAAATTCGAGCTCAGGTAAGCGCTTCTCTTGCAGATAATATTTCAGCTGTATTACGTGAGGCAAAATAGCATCGATGATACCTTTGCGGAATGCTTGTGTTACAACCTTTCTTGCCGCTTCCTAAAATTCAATTTTAATATTTTAATTTATCATTTATTCAAATTCTAGAAGAGTTTTTATTCCTTCACAGCAGAGGTTTTCTTCTTTTTTTTTTTTTTGCTTCTCTAATAATAGGGCAAAAAGTATAGAGGATAAAGAATTTATGAAGATGGCACCTGAACATTTGATGGCGGTTCATCATCATCATCATCATCATCTGCTTCATTTGGCGATCTCCTTCCCAAAGCCATGGATAATTTTATTTCCGAACAACACATTATCTGTCATTGAAACAACATATAGCACAATAATTACACCGAGTCAAGATATTCGGTATAAACACAATAGTTTAAAAAATAACAAAATGTGTTTTGGATGATCTATTAATAAACAAAATGTGTTTTGGATGATCTATTAATAAACAAGTCATACTTCGTAACAATCTTCAAGCAAAGCTTTAACTCGGCGATCACAAATATCGAGCACACCATCTACTACGGCCGAGTAGACTTCCTGACCAATACGCATCCCAATCGTAAATTTGTTCTCATCATTAAATGTTTTTATCTAAACAAGAATACTGATAGAGGAGTCTCCTGTTTTCCAATGCTTCTCTACCATTTATACTAGAATACTAGAATTAGGACTGTTATTAATGCTAACAGTAATATTTATGTAACATTTGAAATTTATTAAAACCGAACTCAGTAAATATGAATCAGAAAATCAAGAATTTCGAAATGAAAATATGCAGACCAACCATAAATCGATAAAGTCTCATTCGCGCATTCTTTAACCGAAACCCCGATAAAGAACATTTCAAGTCTTGTCTTTCCTCCGTATCTTCTTCCATGACTGAAGATGAAAAAAGGAAAAAAAAAAAGAAAACCATTGATAAGTTTGCACTGATTTGAATTTATTATGCAAAATCTTACCATTACTTGTTGCCAACCACAAACCGTGTGTAACTGAATTGAAATAAAAAACGCACTCCAAAAAATGATTTACAAACATGTTCGGGAATTGTATAAGTAGTACATCGACCTAAAATAAAGCACCATATTATATAAATTGTGAAACAACTGATGAGTCTTCTTTTATTTGAATCACTTACTAAACACATTTCTGCATATTCGCGAACCTCCTTATTCTCATCCAAAATTGTTGACACAAATCTGTACATAATCTGAAAGCATAGTAATATTAAAAAATTTTTAGTTTTCAAAAAAGGAAAAATGAATATATATTACCTGCCCTGCCCAACGTACAAACTGTTCTTTGATGAGATGTGTCAATAACATAAGTGTTTGTTTTCGCACCAACGTAGAAGGATCTTTCAGACAAGAAGCTAAGATAGCACTATGACGATCAACTAATAGCGTATACCTGAATAATAAGTAAATAATTATATTCGAAAAAAAGATCTATGTACTTGTGGTCAGCAAACAAGAAGTAAAAATTTCTAGACTTGATGGTTTTAAAATGCATAACACTCTAACATTGAGGGAAATTTGAAAAAACCTCTTGCAGAGATCGCAAATTACACCAACAATATTACTTCGAACCAAGTGATTGCTATTTACTAGAAGCTGTCGTGATAGTACCGGAACGCACTTTTTTGCAAGTTTTTCGTCCTAAAAATTAATAAATATCATGGAATACATCAATAAGTAATATGAAAAGTAATACTTTTTGTTGACAACAATTGAACATACCTGGAGACATATTTTACCAATGGTCAAAACTGCCTGCGCCCTTACGGCTGGACTTAATACTTCCATGTTGACAGTATGTTGACCCAAGAATGTAGGACCTAATCCGTGACTGGTTGGTTGCGATGTTCTACATTCTTGATTTACCAATGCAGGTTCTTTCTGACTACTTTCCATATTATTATTAGACTGTCTAGAAGATTTAGAGTTTTGGAGAAATCCAGTTGTAGAAGCACAGTCCTTAGGAATATTACAATCTGCATTTTGTTGTATACCAGCTTGTGGTTCTTCCTTAAACTGATTTGAAATTTCACCATAAAAATTGAATGCAACAGCTAAGTTTTAGCATGAGATTCGCTAACTTGACCATGCTCTTCTCCTAACTTTTCTGCATCTCATCAAAACAACTATTGTGCCAACTGTGAAATCGTTGTGATACATTTATGAGGTTGTCCGTTCACAAAATAAAACATGAAGAGAAAGTTTACTTCCATATCAGGACAGTCGACGGCGGCTAATGGTCGAGCTGAAGGTACTGCTGGCGATGTATTGTATAAAGTACCTATAACTGCAAAAGTCAAAAACATAAATCTTACGGTTTTTATGAATACATATCTTTTGGTTCAAAGCTTTTTTCACATAATATATTAAAATTATTACACGGTAAAATAGAAAGTGGTTTGTATTCTCTGACAGCATCCTCCTGAATTACTTCACATGAATCTTCGGCGAGTCTCAAATTTCCAAGCAATGCGCTCTACATCTATTAATAAGTTTAGAAAAGGATTAAAAATTATGCTGAAATTACTGAAAGAATTTCGAAGTTCTACAAACCTGTTTGAATCAATTGTTGCTGTATCACATCAGAAGCCATTATTAACTGCATGATATCAAATATTTTCGGATTTTTGCTTAGTAAAATCGGACTATATTGGATTGCTTCACCCAGTGAATTTATAATTCGTACAAGAAGTTCTGCTGTTTTCTCGCTTGAAATGAATTTCTGTTAGTGAAATCAATTAAAAAAAAATGAAATTGTTTCGATTCGAATCAAAAAAAGAAAAACTTGTTCATTTATCTCACTCATTTCAAATCACTTACTTTTCCTGGGAAAGTGGAATTTCACCAGAGGCATCGTTCGGACGAAAAATGATGCTGTGTAAAATTTTAAGTGATTTATCCATCAAAATGCAATTAAATTCAAGCATCTGCTTCGTACCTTTGCCATCATCGCCAATACCATTACATAAACGGCCAAATGCATAATAGACATGAGTGATGTGACTCTCGTTGACGCTAAAATTTAAAATTCCAAATTTTTGAGATTTGAAAATTACAAACAAATTTCCAAAATACTGGCAACATAAATTCCAGTCAACTTCAAATAACTTTATCAGGTATACCTAAATTCAATTAGCTTTGTACTAAAATTTTCAATTAGCTGGTTTCGACTTGTTTCATTTATATCGTCAGCACAGCGCGCAATAACTTCGGCTATGTAACCAACTAGATTATTTCCATCATTTTCATTCAATGTATACCAGAAACGAATCGCTGAAGACACATCAATCTAAAACAAATTTAGGAGTAGTATGTTGTTATTTCTAAATGCATTAATTTCCAAAATTCTGCCACAAAATAAAACATTTGCCTTCAGTTCTCGCCATAAAAAAACTCAAGTTACAAATATATAAAAAGTTCGAAGAAGACACAAAATAGAAACGTGTACCTTGAATACACTGCTTAAAAAGTTCAATAACATCCAAATAATATTCACGTTCTCCAAACTGTCACATTTCTTTAGCAGCTTCTCAACGACGTGTTCCGTCAACTCTCCTTCCTTCGCCTGGTGAAGTAAAGAGCGTAATAATAGGCGCCTGTAATTCAGTTAATAAAAAACTCGAAAAACATATGGATATAGATTATAATAACTAAGAACTAAGGAATAATATATTATAAAAAAACTTAACACTATTTTGATTTCCTTTTTTCTTTCCTATTTTTTCGGTGAGTATAGACTTGAGCGAATAAATCATCAGAATGAAATTTTCATCAGAAATCATCAGAAAACAAAGACAAAAATTGAGACCTGTGATTTACTTCTTGTTCCACTGCCTCCAAAATACGCCAAACAACAGGTGTTGTACCTTCCAGAGCAGGTAAAATAAGTGTTTCCTACAATGTTTCCTTATTTAATCAAATTATAAACAAAACAAGAGATTTTCTGAATAAAAAGAAATTTAAATAAAAAGTTGTGGAACTCAAGCAATTTTAACAGTGAATTCGGATCTATTGAAATCAGAATAGATTTAAAACCAAAACTTACCAGAACTAATTTGGATGCTAGTTGCACAACCGATTGTTCACGATCATTAATCAAAGGCAGAACTGATGTAAGCCAAACTTTATCAAACATGCTGTTACTTGTACCCAATAATAAAAGTAAACGGCTTAAAGATTCCGCAGCTTGTTTCCTTACCAAAACAGAGGGATCTCGACAATGCTGCTGGAAACAGTATGCACAAAAATTTTTATGTACAGTACAATAAAATAAGAACACTATTCCGTATTCGAGTCTTCTGGCTCTATTAGCACTATCCTTTTAAAAAATAATGTTACCTGGAAAAGTGGTAAAAATTCAGTTCGTTGTGATTCGGAAAGACTTGAAAAAAGTGATTCGAGAGCAACTATCGCTGCCTTGCGAGTGGATACCTCAAAATATTCTTCTAATTTACAAGAAAGTTGACATGTGGCACTATCTTTTTTAATTTTTGGAAAGAAGAAATACCGAAACCATAAATTTAAAAAATACTGTATCAGTACTCTTGCATCCAAACATCGAGTAGCAATAATCCTCAAAAGTATAGGAACATTCTGCTGCTTATCAGCATTCTCATCTTCACTATCGTAAGCACACACCTACAAAATAATTTGGTTTTTCAAGAGTTTCGTGCAGAGCACGGTAATATTATAAGGTGAATAATTCAATTAAAATGATTAACTCATTAATGTATAAAGCGATATCAAATAAAACAGATCAATCTAAAAAGATACGAAGCGAGCATTCGCATTAAACTTACTGAAGTTTTTGATAAATTCAAAAGTTTGCTGCGCATACTTTCATCACTAAGCAACATTGCAACTTGCATCAAAGCTCGAGTTCGTACCATTGGAGATTTGTCATTACAACTTCTTAGTAAAAAAACCAAAATTGCATGATGAAGATCGATTTTCTTTGTCAGATTGTTACTGTAAATGGCTCACTAAAACTCACTTTATTTTCGTTTAATATCTCATTAACAAATCGACGTCACCGAACAGTCTCCAGCTGCCGATTGAAGTTATTTGAGATTTGCCAAGTTATTTCACGATTATATGATAATTTTAAAATTACTGTTTTTCGAGTAAGCCGTTTTCTTCATTCCCTTTTTGATTCTCATCACAACTACAATGTGATGAGGATCAAAAAAGTAGTATTAATAGAGTAAAATCAAAGCATGAGAGAATAAATCTTTGAAACTTATTAATCTTACATAAACTGGATTTAAGCTCGTCAAAATATAATAATTCAGATTGCTACAGTCTAAATATCAGTTAAATAAGACCTCACAGAATGATAATTATAAAATATTCTAAAAAGTTCATAACCGTATCTGACATGCATTATAATTTCAAAATAACTCATATAGATATATTTTTCTAGTTTAATAGCAAGAAATATAGAAGTAATTGGACTTCTTATTTATTTAAACTAGTTCAGAAAAATTCGAACCTTATCACTTTTTTTTTCTTTGCTTTCATCCCGATTTGTTGCCTATTATCATCATCTGGAATATGTAAAAAAATTACCAAAAAAATTTCTAATTGCAGTTTACATTTATCCCAAATGGAAGAATGAAATTATGATACCGTCTTTATTAGCTTTGTCTACTTCCATCGATACTTCTTCGCCACTGGATACATCCTAAGAATAAACTTTGGAACTTATGATTCGACAAAAGATGCAATTTGACTCGAACATGTCATGTCTCAAAAACGAGATTATGTCTAACAAAATAAACATTCCGCAATAAAAAAGAAAATGAGACATAGTGATATTTGTTATTTTGTTAGTCTGAAGTGAAAAAAAGCTGTTACAATATAGTCAATTTATTGCAACGAAGAAATAGAATATTTAAAAATTACATTTTCATCCATTTGTTCGTAGTCACAAATTTCTTCTTTAATCGTATTTGTTGAAATCATATTTTCTTGTTCATGGTTGACTTCAAGGATATGACCTGAAACAATCTCTAAAGTCAGAAAATGCATTTTTACAGATGTAATTACTGCTGCATTGCTTTATCTGACAATGTAGTATGAATTACATTTGTAAAAAATTTTAAATGAACTAATTTTTCAAAATAGAATTAAGTAAGAAGTCCAAGTTATTTCGAAAAATTTGCAAGATTAGAAGCAGGGAACTTATCATATTGTTTTATAAATGGTACTGCAATTTCAACAGAAAAACCACGGACTGCAACTTTGGGATTAGCGCCAGTTAGCAGTAAGAAAGCGGTAAAATCCTATAAATATAAAGCAAGTACATTTTATGATTCACATAAATAAAAATTTATAAATCATTTTTTAAATGTCATTAAAAATTACTCGAATATATTTGGGAGATAGGTGGGCAAGGACTTCAACAACAGAACCTGCCACTTTTGCACGGTAATCACTGCGATCTGGACAACGAAAACATACATTTTGAAGCAGCAATAAAATAGTGAACATTTCTTCTTCGGGACCTTTCTAAAATATCAATTTAGGCTGTTTTCCTTTAAAATAATTGGATTTCTTTCTCACGAAAGCGCAATGTAAGTCTAAATTCTCCATACTTTCAAAGTAAAAAATAAAACCATGAAATCAAATTGTGTTCAAAATCCTTGTAAATTACAAAACTGAAATTTATCATAACATTTAATTATTGTCTCACTTGTGTTCTTATTCTAATGAAATTTAGCATCGCTTCCTTGTAAGTACTCATTAATTTTGGTGGATGAGCATTCGTTGGAAATACGGTATTTTCAAGTGTCCAGAATAACAGACGCGGCATCACAATTCTTCCATATATAACGCCAGAGACAGCATGTCGATTTTCCAGAAAGCGATGCATCAAAGCGAATGACCGATCAGAAAAAGCTTTCAATCTCTGAAAATATTTTTTTCAATTTTATAAAACAATGAACAATATGCAACCTTTCAATATTTGAACCACTAAATTTCCATTTAAATGTAACAAGTTACAATGTACAAAAATCTTAGGAGTTCTAGGGAACAAACCTGAAAATCTGATATTCGTTTACATGCTAAAACGGATGTTTTTTCGGAAAAATCAAGTTGCATAAGCTGTTGTAAAAAAATTGCCAGCGATACTAAAGACTGCTGGGTTGGTGAAATTAAGCCTGAAATATTGGGAAGTTTCCAAATAATAAATGCAGATAATAGAGTGATCAAATCATGATTGTCAACATATAAAACAGAAATTAATAAATCAACAGCTGATGTGCGTAAACCTCTGTTTAAGAAGACAAATAATGAATCCAGAACGTCACATAGCATATATCTTAATTCTGTTGCGTCCTCCAAAGTAAGTTGCTCGAAATCTGCAAAACACAATATTATTAAAGTCTGAAAAACTGAAAATATAAGAGTTTTTCGCTAATAAGCTTCAATAAATCACATTGCTTTATATAAGGTTTTCTCTTTCAATGGTTTATATTTTCATGAAGATTATGTCGAAAAAATTATATATTTAGAAAAATGATATCCTTTTTTAACATAAAAAAAAAGAAACCTGTCTGTTTCATTCTTGAATTATTTTTAAATGGTTTCTTATTTTTACTTTTGGTATTACCACTTATTTCTATACGATTGCAAGCTGTCGAAAGCTGATCGTTACTAAGTAATCTGCGAATTAATCGTAATTCCTCCAAAGCTCTCTGCAAGTAATAAAAATTACAAATTTCCATTTCCATTATGCGAAATTCAAAGCCAATTTAATAAAAAACTGAAAAAAAAAATCACTTGGAAGAGATAATCATTGAAGATATTAAAAGCCTGTGCTCCACTTAAACAACATAATGAGATATAAATTCGAGAACCAATTAGTCCGACTTTCCGATCATCAATGCCACTGAAACCAATTGAGTTTGATGCAAAAATGTACTTCAATGGA
The DNA here is from genome assembly GCA_000499405.2 of Onchocerca volvulus. Lineage (NCBI taxonomy): Eukaryota > Metazoa > Nematoda > Chromadorea > Rhabditida > Onchocercidae > Onchocerca > Onchocerca volvulus. The sequence goes on along the minus strand of HG738137.1, from coordinate 18,811,498 downwards.
AAGAGAGATATATACTATGCAATTTCGTCGCATAATATCATTATAATATGCCTTATAAATAAAAGGGATAAAAGATAACTGAAACACAGATTACTTCGAATATAGATAGAGTAAGGCAATGTAAAATGGTCACTGATTGTCTCGAAAAGAAATTCTATTTAATTATAACTATAACTTTTGTAAGAATTGAATTTAAATGTAAATTGCTAATGGGAGCTCCGAAACTGACCTAATACATCAATCCTAAGTGGAGCATTTCAATGATAAAAAAACTTAATTTTAATATATAATAAAAAAATCTACTAATGATCTACCTTTTGAAACAAATCTTTCTATTCTATCATACCGCTGAAAGGTAAAACCTGCAACTAAGAAATTATTAGAAACAAATGCTTACACATCAGACTGTTGTCCTCGCTCAATTAAATACCATGCAAAAACGCATAATTTTTTAGCATCAAAATTTCTTCCAGTCATTTCGTGCCATATTTCGGTTGACGAATTTGCTTTCTCAGCATAAAATAATAACCGGAAACACACTAAAAAAAAGTTCGAACTACAGGGAAATTGTTTCAAATTTACTATTAATTTCAAAAAATGGTCTTTTACAGACCGAATTGATTTAAAATTACTCACACTCTGAAAGATGCTGTAAATAATCAAAAGCTTGAAGAATTGAGAATTGTACTGCATGTGCAAAGCTGCCAAAGTCCGAAAAATTATCTTCAAAACTGAAAAATGAATGCTGTGATCAAATAAAAGTTGGGAATGTCCATTATCCGGATTTTCTTAATGGTATCTACGACAATGTTGCAAAAGAGTTCCGGATGAGTACTCTTACATAGCATTTTTTCATCAACCGGATCGTCTGACAAACCTCAGGAGAATGCTTACCATGCAGTGGTCCATTCATCATTT